>JAXGGA010003440.1:0-102489 GCA_038373865.1 Uloborus plumipes
AGCTCAAAAGCACTTTATTATGAACAATATAACCTATGCACACGTTGTTTTCATTGTGATAGCTCCGGCCGGCTCCATCTCGTTTACGAATGAATGTTTCGTAGCAAAGACTTACGATTAAAGTTGCATTTCCAAAGCTGTCCGAAAGAAAAAAAAAGTTTCACTTCTTTATAAGCTTCTTTATATTTCATTAGGTCACACTGCCCTATTTCTGTCTTCTCCAAGCGTATTATGGGCATCAAATATGATAAAACCATGTTTTACTCGTGTCACAACCGTCCCCACGCAATTTGTCACAACCGACCCCAACCCACTACTTTTGAAAACAGCAATCGCCATGGCAATACAAAATAGCCTACATAAAAAGTAATCACTGCTATTTCACTATTAAGGTTCACTACTAACGGGGAGAAAACTTTCATTTCACTATCTGTACCCATTCAACAGGAATTACTAAAAGACATCGAGCAAAAAAACTTACTTTTGACTGTTAAAAAGTAACCAACCCCTCTGCTAGCGTTAATGTCGCTCGATGGCTACCGCAATGCTTTGACACACATTCAGACAAACATGCTGATACTCTCTCTCTTTGCTTCAACCAGGTATTAATTATGGTTTAGCTGATATGACGACTGTCACAACCGCCCCGCGTCACAACCGTCCCCAGTCTCCCCTAATAATAGGCAGCAGAGTCTCAAAGGCACGATTCTCGATAACGAGTGAGAATCCAGAAAACTCGACAACCTCTTGGCCTGACAAAAATATTCCTCACGTAAAACCTGTTGCACGAGCACATAACCCGTCATTTTTAACTCGGTAACTTTTTGGTCTACATAAGTCCGAGTTTGTGAGAGTCAACTGTAATGATAAATATAAGAAAAAATAAACTTCTACGTTTAATTACTCAAATAAATAATAATATTATTAACTTTTAATTTATTTAACTTTTAATGGCTTAAGTTGTAAGTTTGAAAGGGTGGCTAAATCTTACAAACTTATACATTAAAGGAGTCACACAGTAGCAAAATATACAAGCAGTAGTAAATTTACATTTATTAAATACTATACGGTAATCGTGTGCAATACTTGTATGAACAGCAAAATGATTTAACATATTGTGTATCTCGATAAAGTTATCTACCGTTACATGCTAAGCTGGCAGAAAACAAAAGCAGGCTTATAAAAGTTGAATTGAAAAATACCCAAATTAAGCTGAAAGTCAAGTTGGGGAAAAAACTTAGGGACATACACTGTATAAAATCAAAACCATGGGATGGAAGTTTATATTTATTAATTCGCAGCTGTCACTTAAAGAATTAAACTTCGTTTAAAAAATTGAATGCCTGAAAGCATACACGTACGCAAGTTGCTATATAAAAATACATGTCACTATATAAAAATGCCAAAGGTTAGTCTTTCACAAAAATTTCTGTGGTTTGTATACCATTTCATCACTCCGAGCTATGTTTTAGACTCCATTAGCACCGATATTCTTAGTTTCTGAAAACACGCAACATAAAAGAAGAAGAGAAACTCGCTAAGCGCAGAAAACAATAACTAAGGTCTCCAATATAAATGACGCATATTTTAAAAGAGAAAAACACCTGAGGCCTAGGGGAGGCCCTGCAAGTAAAGAGCCCTAGATGAGACCCTTCTCCCCCCTCCCTCCTCTGAAGATGACTATTGTTCGAAGCCGTCTTTTTATCCCCCATCTTGATTTTTTTTCCTCCATCCCAATCTTTTTCTTTCTGCCATGTTGGCAACATTGCCCAGCCGCAGTGCCACCTAGCAGCAGACTGCAAAAACAAGTGACGGTGCTAACCAGATAGTTTGAAAAATCACTTGATCCACAGCTTAGTATAGCGTCTACTCATTTGTAAAATATTAATCGATAGCTGTTTTTTTTTTCTCTTTCATGCGAAAAATATTAAAAACTATTCCCAAAGTAAAAAATGATTTCAGCGCAACCTATTTTTTTGCGATGAAAAAAGAAAATCTTTCGACAGGTCATTTCCTAACGTATTTTTTTATATTAATGATTGTCAGGTTTTTGTCCGGAAAATTTATGAATCTCCGAAAATTTAGTTTTGGAAATGTTCTGAAGAATTAAAAATGATTACTTTCTGAAACAATTTTAATAACTTAAGTTTTACTTTTGCTTTCTTTTTCTTCACTATTTTTTTTAAAAACAAACATAAATAGAACTCGAAAAAGGGCAAAACGATGGAAAAATTTTACGTTTGGCAAAAGACATTTCGTTGTTTATATCACTGATACATATAAAACTATTAATGTTTTTACAAGTTTCGATTGGTTTATGAGAGTATAATGAATGCTAACAACATTCCTACACAGACATTTAATAAAGGTGAAAGGAAAGGTAAGAGGAAAACTGGCATTGAAAATATGTGGCGAAAAAGACCAAAAAAAAAAAGAAAAATTACAATTTTAAAACTGTTTTATCATTACTGTTACGCTTTGTAGCAAGTTATTCAAATAAATCTATTTTAAATGAACTGTCACATTTATGCTGTATTGTTACGAAAAATATAAACCGGAATAAATAAAAATAATAATTGAGAAAACAACTAAAACTTAACACCTCGTTGCGAATGGGACTGCTTTGGAGACGACACCTAGGACTTGTTAGTTCTAATTGGGAATTCACTCAGTGTCGAATATTATTTTAGGTTGGAACATGTTTTTTCAGTAAATCAGTAATCAAATTGAAGCATGAGAATAATTCAGGCATTGAATAGCGTATAAATACAACTATTTTCATAAATTATTTTTTGCAATCTCTAAAACATATTAGATTTCACATTATATTACACATTACGATAATGATAATAATCATAATTACGAGGCCAATATATTTTGAGTAAGTATGCAGCAATTTCTTCATTGAAATATTGCTTCAGTTCAAATTAGGTCTAACAATTATACTGATATTTTGACTTGTTAAATAAAGCAATCTTTTTTTTTTTTTTTTTTTTGCATAGTGTTGGGAAAATGTGGAAAAACAATATTTCTCTATTAGTGGAGTAGATCTGAGTAACAGACTGTTCAATGCCTTAAGATTTGTAGGATAAGTGTCACCAATTACAATATTTCCTCTATTTAATCTTGATATCAGATTGGTTTCATTTTGGGGGGAAACATGCTTTTAACTGATATTATTATTTTGAACATTGCAACAGCGCTATCAGTAGAGATTTATTCTTCTTAAGCATTAAAATTAATGTGTGAAAGAAAAACTATTTAAAATATTAACTAACAAAAATTATTTTATTTTTCTTCAATTCAAACCCTATAAATGAACGAATAACTGAAGTGCTTAAGCACTATACAACCAAATTCAAAAGTTCGCAGGAAGAGAATAACTAATAACAATAAATCAGAACACATGGGTAAAACACAGTTGGGCTGGGGCGCAAAATTGTTAGAGCAGGAAAACCTACAGTCAGTGGTGTCACCTAAATGCAGCAACATTACCACTTGATACTTGTAGTAGAATATTAAATGTAATAAAAATAAAAACAGTTGGTCCATCCAGACTAGTTTTCTTTTAGTAATATTATACGCTTAAGTTTGGTTTATCATATGGAAGTATAATGTATTTATATGATTACAATAATATTTGTGGACACAACATTGCTTATATTTGAATGTACTGTCTGTCCATAAAAACCGCGCTTGGCACTCGGGGACAGTTCCACTTAAAAAAAGGTTGATGGGGTATCGGTGGTAATTTTCGAAGTTTTCAATTTAAAACTTGCATTTGCTATATCCTTTTGTCCTCCTACTAAAATGTGTATTTGAAACAAGCATTGTTTCACGCTGCTTGATACGGTTCAAAATGTATTTTATTATTCTTCCCCTTATTGTTATCTTACCTAACACCCTTATTTTGGTAAGATTAAAGAAGACATGACGCATGCGTAAATGCGCGGAAGGCTTTACCTTAGAAGATCAGACAGTAGCAACACCATTTGGTTCCCTCTATCTTCTTTGAAAACTACTCATACCTTACGGTTAATGAAAAAAATTACCAACACTTTAATGCAATCATCTTGTGCAAAATCATTTGGAAAAAAGCTTAACCCATGTAACTTTAGCTTCAATTTGAGCTTTGCGCTGTTTTTGCTGAAGCAATCGTTGTATAAATTAACCCTTTAACTGCCATGCCCGAGATAGTCTCGGGCACAGCTGGTTTTCGAAAATGTCACCCCCGAGTATTACTCGGGGTAATTTTTTTTTTTTTTTTTTTTTTTGAGTGCATCGTATTGTTATACCCGAATATATATCGGGATACTTTTATTTCGGCTTCATCTCTTTGTCAAACCCGACTGTTTCTCGTGTTTGTGCTTGGAAAAGTGTTAAAAATCAAAATAACTTAACAGTTAAAGGGTTAAACAACATTCCTTCTCTAAGTTAAAAAACAATTTCATCAAAAGAAAAAGAAAACTAAATGATGAAACATTCGGATCGATTAAGAGTTTAAATAATTTCAAAAGTAATATCCTTGAGTCCGTTTCAAACGATCTAAATTTTATATGTATGAATTCAAGCCGAAATACTTACCGCTAAGGACATGCATATAAAATAGTAATAATTCTAATGTTATATTTAATGCATTAACTGAAGCGATATGCTTAAAATGCATTTGGAGTCGGGAAAGAATAAGAAATTGATACAATCCTCCTAAAAACTAACCCTTTTATCATCGCCATGCTTTTAGGTACAAGATTGAAATGCTCAGAGTACCGAGATCTATCTCAAACCGCCAGTAACTTAAATCCAGCCTTAGTAACAGATAGCCCGGAGTCTCTAACTGCGATGCAAAGTTGTTCGATTCCTTGCATTTGGAATGAACTTCCACCGCCGTAAAGGAATTAAGACGCACATTACACTAGAGCCACGAATCTTACCGACTGTAGATCTGATGTAGCACGAAGGGTCACGGTGAGGATAGTAACTCCAAGGGATCGATACGAATCCCAAATAAGCTAAGATTTTCCCGTGTCTTGGACTTGTCAGTGGACCCCTTTCTCAGCTATCCCTCACGTCAATCACGTGGCCTTTTATCACTTTATCACACTGGGGCTCGCAGTGGTGGCAAATGTACCGGAAAGCAGTCTCGTGTAAAGGCTTACAGAGATGGATTTGATTCGGGTTTTCGCTTCTGGTCTGATGAAACCACTTAATAGGTGCAGCTATGTATTGCTCAATCAAGGACCTGAGGTGTCAGAGGAATAACCTTTATCTTTATTGTTTTCAAGGACAACACCATATTTTCATACAATTCCCCAAATGCATAAAAACATATTGCCTCCAACACTTTCTCAGCATTTAATTCATTAATAAATCACTAACAGGATTAAAATAAGGATTATCGGAGCGATAATGAATTGATAACTGCTTTTATGAAATTATAAGTATCATTCGGTGTGCTTAGATTTATGCAAAGTGGAAATGAAACCGCCAGAAAGCTGTTTCATGTTCTGAGAGGAAGGGTCTATTAGGAGCATTAACATCTCTGGCAGAATGTGCAGAACCCGTAATAAGGCATCATCCAGTTTCGAAATTTCATGTTCAATTCATGCATATGGTACCTTGTAACAAGATATATGGGCCTAACGTAGTAATAATTGTATATCAGTAAATAATATTCTTCATGTAATAAAACGCAACTTTTTTTCGTCTGTTATATATATATATATATATATATATATTATATATATATATATATATATATATATATATATATATATATATATATATATATTAAGAAAATATGTGTAATTTTTATGAAGGACAAGAGCTCACGGATCATTTTCATTTATTTATTTTAGAAAAATTGAGATTTAAATTTGTATATTGGGAAACTTTTGTGAATGCATTTTTTTTAGTTTAATTTACTTTGATTCATAAATCGATTAAAACTTCATTAAATATGATATCTAAATTTTTAAAAATACTAAAAATGCAAACGTATAAGAACTCTTTTTACATAACTTTTAATTAATATTAAATTATTTTCAATTAAAGTTATGAAATAAAGCATCCCTACTGTGGAAAATAAGTTTCCGAAAATTCATGTACCGTAAAATGGGGTGTATAGAACAGCGGGGTCAATCGGAACAAAACTTCCCGAACGTACGAAGAAATTCTTCATAAATAAACCATTGGGTATTTTTCGCCATGAATTTTTTTTTTAGAAAGATAAGATCATAGGAAGTAGGAAAAAATTACTTTTGTCAATCTGGCAACGCTACTGGCTTCTAAAGAGGGCTGCAAGTGGAATGCTAGAAAATATCACATTTCCATAGACTGCAGAACTTCATATGCAAGAACAAACCTTCTTATATTTAAAAGCTAGGAGTGGTATGTTTTAATTAGACGTGTACTATCTGAACAACAGAATACCACATTAGAATTTATATTTTTTATAAATTGTGTCATAAAGATGAAGAACTCTGAAAAATGCCATAGAAAAAAAAATTGCGGGGTGAATCGGAACACTTAGTTCTGTTGTTCCAATTCAAACTTATTTGAAGAAAACTGTTTGAAAAAATCAAGATTCTAACCCCAATTCTTCTAATCAAGAAACAAGGACAAGGATTTATTACTGTTTATCCTTTCTTGTGAGCAACTAGATCTTTGAATGACAAACAGTTGCTGATTTCAAAAGATTTTTTTCTCCAGGAGACTTTTTACTTAAAATACGAGGTGGAAAGCCTATATAGACTTTATGTAGTAAAAGTCCAGCACACAGACAGTGATGAATAAGCGAAAAAATCTTTCGGAACAATCCCCGAAACCCAGAGATTTTAAGAAACTAAAGAAAAGGCAGAGTTCATTCCAGGAGATGTTATGAAAAAACTTAAGCCAAGTCACAATTGCTTGTTTTAAGGACTAGTACATGTTTGTGGACGACATGAATGACTTCAATTCATGTTAAAGATTTGAATTTCAATTCAAAAGCATTTCTTAAAATTACTTTTCATTTTTCATAAGTTCAAAATTATTTTGATTTCTGACAAATGATAAACGTTTACTGGTATTGAAATTGTACATTTATTTGACAGTAATTATCTGTTCTCCCCCGTGAATATTACTCATGTTTGTGAGACCTATTACAGGTTAAATTGAAAAAGATAAAAATTTTAACATGTGTTTCGATTGACCCCTATCAGCGGGGTGATTCGAAACACCCATAATTTCCTATATATTTTAATAATAAATGTTCAAAATGTTTTGTCTTTGCTTGGAATATCAAAAGTAAAGCAAGACCGAAGTTTTACCCAAAAAATCAAATTAAAAAAAAATCTTTTAACTGCTTTTTTTACAATCAAAGCTGAAAAGTGTTCCGATTCACCCCATTTTACGGTATCAAAAATATTAGACATAAGGCACTTAAAATGTTATCAGTAGTCTATCTTGACCACCAGCCTGGTTAAACCTGTTGATCTGCATGGTAATGACACGGATGGTAATCACATTTTAACGTAGTTTATCTGAAAGGACATAAACTATGACTACCTTCGCTGATTACATATTTTGAACAAATTTTCTCTTTCTATTAACATAGGACAAACAACGTAGTACAATACTGTTGAAAGTAACTAATTTTTGAAAAATATGGAAGTGACTATGATATAGTTTTTCCTATTTACTTTGGTATTTAATGCACCTAATCAGGAACATTCGAAATTTCTACGCAATTAATTCCTATTTTATAAACGAAATTATAATGGCTGCTGCCTACAAGAGAGATTTATTGAAACTTCCAGTTGCATCAAGTGGTTATGGATGTTTTAAAAAACTGTTGAACCATAATTACAAAAAAGGCTGGAGACAAATTTTAGATATGCAAGAAACACATTAATATTTAAAGTCAAGCAAAATTTAAACTTTATTTGAAATTAGAGAACTTGAATCTTTCTATACCTCTATTTTAGAGATGCATTTTACGATTTTATTATTTTTTAAATTTGTTTATTTTTATTTTGAGGGCTTTAGGCAGATCATTAAAGCCAGAAATTCTGATTAGGATTAGGTAATGGTAAGGACATTACAGTACTTCTATTAAGTTGTTCTATGTGAATAAGTATTGTTTAGCATTGTCAAATGATTGTGTTTTGTCCTTTTAAAAGACGAAAAGTAAAAATTAATAGTAACAGTAGCAAAAAACCATTTTCTAAAATTGCTACGAGCCTGGTTCAATAAACTGCTCTTTTCTAGAAAACTCAATATGCATATTATACAGGGTGTCCACTCCAATCGTGGACCAATAGCTAATTTCTAAACCGTTAGAGATAAGCATATAGTTTATTTAGGAAAAAATCTCCAAATTACGAAAGGAATTTTGGGTCTATTCAATGTTTTTCAAAAAATCAAATTTTGAAAGAGTTACGAAATTTAAATTTTTATACAGCCCCCCAGTCCTATCAATCATATTTAGTAAAACATTCTTGACACTGTAACGTTTAAAACTAAAAAAAATCACTCTTCTACCACAAAAATTGACTGAGTTATGACGTTTTGAAAAATCAAGATTTTGCATTATTTCATAACGTCATCGAGAGATCGCTTAAGGGACCGTATGCGAAATCCTTCAAAATCTTGATTTTTCAAAACGTCATAACTCGGTCAATTTTTGCGGTAGAAGAGTGATTTTTTTTTAGTTTTAAACGTTACAGTGTCAAGAATGTTTTACTAAATATGATTGATAGGACTGGGGGGCTGTATAAAAATTTAAATTTCGTAACTCTTTCAAAATTTGATTTTTTGAAAAACATTGAATAGACCCAAAATTCCTTTCGTAATTTGGAGATTTTTTCCTAAATAAACTATATGCTTATCTCTAACGGTTTAGAAATTAGCTATTGGTCCACGATTGGAGTGGACACCCTGTATAAATGTAATTCATTTATCAATAGATACTATGCTTGAATTGTTTCAATGCGATCACATTCAAGTACATTTCCCTTTTTGTTGGTTTTGATTGATATAATTATTGTAATTTTATTTTGAACTATATATTTTTTTTCAAACTTTGCAGCTGAACTAACAAGATTTGCCTTTTTTTAATCAAAAAAGAAGCACATAGGTTATTGATATCAGTGCAAAAAAAATTGAAACTTTATAAATTATGGTTTCGAGGGTTTACTTTACATTTCATGATAAAATCTGAAAAAAAATCTGATTATCATTGTTCACATTTCTTTACCGCATAAATTTATCTTTTTCTAACAGCATACACGTTCATATGATTTGATGGTCATCTTTTTATGCCGATATTTTTTTGATATATTAAAAATATATATTTCTTGACTGATGGTATTTTTCTTCTCTTCAATTGTTCACATGTGCTCCCAAGTGTGGGGGAAGGACAATTCTGTGGCAGATATGAACCGAGTTTTTAAAAACAGAACAGTCATCATAGTTGAAAGAAACACTCTTTAATATGAAATACATACAAATATACTAATAATCATGAAGCATCTGTAAACTATTTTGAGTAAAATTAAATTGTATATTCTTATCACCAAATTAACAAATAATAGGGTTTGTTAGGGTAAGTGGGCCCACTTTTTAGAACAGTTCGTTTTTAAAGCCTTATACAAAAGTTTTAAAGCAAAACAGCTTAAATGTTTTGAATTGTTTTATCTTGGACATTATTAATAAACACAAGTTCAGCATTTTTTCCTAAAAAAATGCTTTAAATATTTTTAAATATCTTAGTCTTTAAACAATGGCGTGGGAGACCCACTTACGCCCTAGGAAGGGGTAAGTGGGCCACCCCATATTTAAAGTGAGCATATTTGGAAAGGGGTTTGTTGGTCCTACCTAACAAAGTATGCTAAATTTTAGTAGGGAATATTTTTCTGTAAATGTTTCCATTAATGATACATCTGCTTACATTTAAATGTGTATGACAGAAAATTATAAAGCGGAATACAAAACAAGTATGTCTGTGAAATTCTTTAAAAACCGTTTGACGTTTTTTTTTTTTTTGCTTTTACGTTTTAATCAATGTTGTATAAACATAATGGAATCAATTAGGATAAATTTTGGTAAAATAGAAAAAAAAATATAGGTTGAAAAAAAAATGGAAACACTTAATTTGAAGTTTTCTGATGGAGAAACATTATCACTTTATCCTCAGTTATCATTCTAACATCACCTACATCCAACCAATAAAAAGTGTAGCTATTTTTATTCTTTCTATCAAATTTTGCAGTATTTTTTTTTTTTTCATATTTTAAAATTAGACCTTCATAATACTTTATGGTTTTCTTTGATGCAAGTTTCACAAATACATAGTTACCAGCTTTTGCAGTTTTTGTAGCTGAACCATCAATTTCTTCTAGGTCTCCATAATTATCTTTCATTTCATCGTAGAAATTGCTTCATCAAAACTGCTTTTCATTTTGAAATCATCATTATTATGAGGGGGCCCACTTACACCATAGTGAGGGGACCCACTTACCCTAATAGAGAAAAACCATGGGGTAAGTGGGACCCCTCCCCTTAAACACTTATTAATAATACTTTGCATAAAAATTCTTATTGCAATGTGTACTTTAGGTTAAACTCTACAAGAAAACTTGATGAACATAGAAAAAATAATAAAAACTAACATTGAAACACTTCTTTGAAAAATGTTGCTTGAACTCGCAAAAAAAAATTTTTTTTTGGAAATTTTTTTGACACAAATTATATGATCCAAAAAAAGTTCCATGAAACCCAAATATATGCAAAAGCAATCACTGTAATGAAATCTGACATAATTAGTACAAAAAAGTACAAAAACTATATGCGCACTTCAGTTTTCAGGGGGGTGGACAACTTACCCGAATCAACCCTAATAAAAAAAATATATATAAGACTACAAACTAAAAACTACTTCATTAAGGGCTAAAATGTTGGACTTTAATTATAGTAGGGGGGCATACTACATTCCGTGGGAAATTTGATGAGGAAATTGTGGGACCAATTTTAATGCATTCCTTATGGCCTATACAACTATGCCTCACCGGGTGTTTTTCTTGAATTCGTGTCAGACGGCCTGTATGACGTCATCAATCCAAGATGGCGGCTTTGCACTGTACACTGATAAGTATTTGCAATTATGTCTCAATTTTTGGGTATTTCGTGACAATTTTTGGTGAATTTACTTGTTTAATATTCTATTACTATTATTATTATGAGTTTACTTAAAATATTTATTTTAATTTTTTATTAACTATTTTTTTTTTTAATTTTTCGGATAAATCTTTTTTATATTTTGCCATTCCGAATAAACTAGTTTAAACGTGCTTCGGGTGAATTTTCGCAAAAAAATACTGTTAATTTTAAAACTAAAATTACTAAACCTTATTTCAGTTGAACCTCGTTAGTTCGAACTCGCTTATAACGAATGACGGCTAAAGCGAACTACATTTGCGATCCTATAGTCCGTGGAGTTAGTGCAAAAATATTTCACTTCCGGATACCAATCTGAAATTTTATGTGGGGCTTATATTCACATAGGAGGGCAAAAAAACGCCGGGAGACACTTGATCGGAGGTCAAGGTCATTCCTGTGATGACGTCATCGAAATGGCCGCTTTTACAGGTAAATACGTTCGTTTAACTGCTTAAAACTCCATCATAGATTGAAATATGGCAAAACTCAAATATATCATCTGAAAGCTCTAAAAAAGAGCTATTTAGAAAGATTTAATTTTTCTTTCTGAGGTTAAGGTCCCACCTGTAATGACGTCATCAAAATGGTCGCTTTTACAGGTAAATACGGTTGTTTAACTCCCCTGAAACTCCATCATAGACTCAAAAATCAAAAAACTCAAATATATCATCTGAAAGCGCTTGAAAAGATCTATTTAGAAAGATTTAATTTTTATTTCTGAGGTCAAGGGCACACCTGTGATGACGTCATCAAAATGGCCGCTTTTACAGGTAAATACGTTCGTTTAACTGCTTAAAACTCCATCATAGATTGAAATTTTGCAAAACTCAAACATGTCATCTGAAAGCTCTTTAAAAGATCTATTTAGAAAGATTTAATTTTTCTTTCTGAGGTCAAGGGCACACCTGTGATGACGTCATCAAAATGGCCGCTTTTACAGGTAAATACGTTCGTTTAACTGCTTAAAACTCCATTATAGATTAAAATATTGCAAAACTCAAACATATCATCTGAAAGCGCTTTAAAAGAGCTATTTAGAAAGATTTAATTTTTCTTTCTGAGGTCAAGGGCACACCTGTGATGACGTCATCAAAATGGCCGCTTTTACAGGTAAATACGTTCGTTTAACTGCTTAAAACTCCATTATAGATTGAAATATTGCAAAACTCAAACATATCATCTGAAAGCGCTTTAAAATATCTATTTAGAAAGATTTAATTTTTCTTTCTGAGGTCAAGGGCCCACCTGTGATGACGTCATCAAAATGGCCGCTTTTACAGGTAAATGCGTTCATGTAACTGTTTATAAGTCCATCATAGATTTAAATATTACAAAACTGAAATATATCATCCGAAAGTGCTTTAAAAGAGCTATTTTATAGTGCTTGGTTTTATTTTCTAAGACAAATAGTTGATAGGTTATAACAATTTTAAATTGAAAATTTATAAAAAAAAGACAATTTCTTGGTATTTTCCGACTTTGAGGTAAAAATTTCGGTGTGATGCATGCATTATAATTTTTTTTTTCCAATTTTATTACTTACGAACTATTTATCGGTATTTCATTTAGATATTGAATGTAACAGATGTTGCAATGCAGAAACAAGCAGAGCCAAAGCTCCTAATGAAGCTAAGATGTAACTAATATTATCGGCATCAATAATTGTGTCAAAAATGCTTGCATTTCAATTATATAAAAGAAATACGGAAAAAATACACGTTTTAATACAAAAAAATGTACTCTGTTATACAAGGAAAACTGATCTTTTTAAGAATGTTTCAGATATTGCACTGGCTTTCACAGCTGCTAAGAAGTGTACAATTTAGACATGATTTGATACATCTACATCGAGTACACATTTCTTTGCATTTGCATGATATTAGTTCTCGTAATTTATCCATTGTTATTTCAGGGTTTGAAAACCAAAGGGGTTCAAACTCATCGCCAATTTCTTTCCATCCCCACTGACGCGGATTTAAGAGCTGAAAATTGTGAAAGAAAAATTCAATCTTTCTAAGTAGATCTTTTAAAGCACTTTCAGATGATATAGTTGAGTTTTGAAATGTTTAAATCTATGATGGAGTTTTAGGGGGAGTTAAACAAACGTATTTACCTGTAAAAGCGGCCATTTTGATGACGTCATTACAGGTGGGACCTTGACCCCAGAAAAAAAAATTAAATCTTTCTAAATAGCTCTTTTTTAGAGCTTTCAGATGATATATTTGAGTTTTGCAATATTTCAATCTATGATGGAGTTTTAAGCAGTTAAACAAACGTATTTACCTGTAAAAGCGGCCATTTCGATGACGTCATCACAGGAATGACCTTGACCTCCGATCAAGTGTCTCCCGGCGTTTTTTTGCCCACCTATGTGAATATAAGCCCCAAATAAAATTTCAGACTGGTGTCCGGAAGAGAAATATTTTTGCACTAACTCCACGGACTATAGGATCGCAAATGTAGTTCGCTTTAGCCGTGATTCGTAAAAGCGTCTTTGAACTAACGAGGTTCAACTGAAATAAGGTTTAGTAATTTTAGTTTTAAAATTAACAGTATTTTTTTGCGAAAACTCACCCGAAGCACGTTTAAACTAGTTTATTCGGAATGGCAAGATATAAAAAAGATTTATCCGAAAAAAATTAAAAAAAAAAAAAAGTTAATAAAAAAATAAAATAAATATTTTAAGTAAACTCATGATAATAATAGTAATAGAATATTAAACAAGTAAATTCACCAAAAATTTTCACGAAATACCCAAAAATTGAAACATAATTGCAAATACTTATCAGTATAAAGTGTAAAGCCGCCATCTTGGATTAATGACGTCATACAGGCCGTCTGACACGAATTCAAGAAAAACACCTGGTGAGGCATAGTTATATAGGCCATAAGGAATGCATTAAAATTGGTCCCACAATTTCCTCATCAAATTTCCCGCGGAGGGTCTTTTTCCTTAAGTATGCAAACGGACTATTATTCTAAAAAATTCTCAGCCGAGAAAGAAAGATATTAACAAAAAATATAGTAAATTTTTTTTCTCAGAATCAAATTTACGGTATGATGTGTAAAAGGCATTCTCGAACTGCTTTAGATTTAAGTCGTCCTCTTCGAGTATTCGGTCTACCAACTTTTTTTATCTTCACCAGATGGCGCAACTCTCTCGTCGTTGCTATGGAAACTCATCTACTGTCTCCGGTTTTCTTTTCTATAGCAACCAATGATACTTCATTTTTAAGTTTAAAATTTCATCTAAATATGATGAAAAGTGAACTGATTGCAGTATCATGTGACAAAAGAAAAAGTAGAAATAGAAAGTAATAAGCTGTTACGTCATGTTTCTTTTAAAGATTGTTTCTTATGTAAAAAGTATTCACTGGATGCATGTGCGGCTTAAAGAAATAAGAAATAATGTTTCTTATTCTAAATTTGTTTTCTAAATATTAAGACGACACCTACGCAAAAAAACAATGTTTTGAGCAAAAAAAATGCTACTGAACATTGATTTTATTACTCCTGGAAAATGTTCTAACCTTACTGTTATTGTTCAAATACAGTTTTTGCAGAACTTATTGTGTAAAGTGGATATTTTCTAAAATAAAAATAAGATCCCAAAGTCACTCATATTTTTTGAATATTCATGTGTGCTATAAAAGGAAGTGAGTTATGTATGAAAATAACATCTCAGTATTTTTTGTTTTTGTGTTTTTGAACCAAATATTTTTGGAATAAATGATTTAAATAAGCATCACTTATAAAACCAGGCAATGCAAGAATTTATATTTGGCTTTTATTGGCGTTGTTTTTTTTTTATTTATTTACATTTTCAGCACAAAGATTTTTTTTCTATTTCATATTTGTAATTGTTAAAACCTAAAATACTTTAAAATTTATAGACGATTATTGACGGTTTCTATATTATTATTTGTAAAAGATATTTTCTTTTTATTGTCTAATTGTGACTTTTTATTAGAAAAATATTATTGTGTTCGTCGTTTTTAAAGACAGAAAAAAATCGTTTTTTGCGCTGATTCTGAAATACATGGAATTAAATTTAAAGTTTCATTTTTTAATCATTACTTACGAAAAAAAAGACTTAATGAAACAATTAAACTGAAGGTTTTTTAATTTAGATATAACATCAGCTAAACTTGAAGTATATTTAAACTTCAGAAAAAAAAGAAAGAAAAAAAGGAGCCAATATATGTGTGAGAAATAAAAAGTAATAATTATATTAATTAAGCAACACATTTCAGCACTGAACGAGTATTATATCAAGCAAATAACTAAAAAAAATATTTTAATAGCTGCATGAAATACAATAACTACATAAATATCGGCTTCAATCCTGATAAACGTGTATTAAAATTGCATAATATATTTTAATTCACAATTTATTCCAAATTCACTTGTAAGCTATCTTCGCAAGCTTTTTAACAAAGGTAACCATCTTTGACGCAATATAAAGCTCATTCTCCGCGAAAATAATTCTTTAAAAAAATAATTAAAAAACCTCTAATATGACTAAATTCATTTGATATCAACTTTTACTTACTTTTCTGTTGTTTCCACACTGCACGTTGTTGTCAATAGAGTTTTAATCCAAGTATTATTGTATTTGTTGCATACCTTCAGTCGGAGAAAAAAACAGACTATTGGTGAATTTGTATGGCTTTATTTACTTGCGTTTTTCAAACCTACAAAAGAAACAGCTATAAGTAATAATATTTGTTTAGTTATAAAAATATACACGTTTGGGTGATATTTTTTTAAAGTTTGGCACACACATAAATAATTGTCCATAAAATGATGTTTCAACCGCAAAAGTCTATTAAAACATGGCAAAATTGTTAGCGTTACAAAAGGCATAATTTTCATCAAGTACAAATGTATTTTCGACTTATTCTCTGACTCAGTTTAACTATCAATTCTGCTTGAGAAGATAAAGGGCAGCATGTGTAAATTTTTCTTATTTTTTAAAAAAAATATTTATGTATTTTTGCCATCTATTGTACTTCAGATTTGTGGTACAATATCACTTACTTGTTTTCCGCTGAAAATAAAGCAGAGAAGAAACGCCCAACTACATTGTTAGTATGGAATCCAAAATGCGTTGAACTTCTTTAAAAACTCATTTGTACAAACCCTACTTTACCTTCTCACAAAAGAATCAACTAATAATCATGTAAGTCTCGTTTTTAAAGTACTTTACAGAAGCAAGCGACTCCAAAAGAAATTATATTACAGTAATACAAATTATTTTTTTAAATTATCAAAATACGATGTCTGCTACTTCATGACTTCAAACTAAAGTAAAAATTATTTTTTTGTTTCCAATCCCTAGAATTGATAAAACTTCCAAGGCTGTTGTGGAATTCAAAAAGAACTATATATTTCAAAAACATTGAAGCATATAATTATGTATACCTCAAGAACAAACTTTGAGCGAATTTTGTGTGTGTTACAAATTTTTAGAACATAACTCACTTTCTTGTACATATAATACACGTGCGCTTTCACAAGTTATAAAAATATGTTTTATTCTGGTTATAAAGTTCTAGATATTAACATGTTCAGTACAAATTGAGGCTTACCTAAATTTTGGTGCTAACTATATTTATTTAATAGTAAGCTCTTTTTTTATTTTAAATGTTTTGTGCAGTTCAAATGCTTAATGCAGTTTAAATGTTTTGCGCAGCCCAATTAGGTAGGCACGGAGCTAAGTGAATGGGGCACGTGATGTAGTTCATTTCATTTACTTCTTTAATCACTTATTAAATCATTTGAACTTTCATTTATCAATAAATTCATTTGCATTCACACATAAAATAATTCTCTTATTAATCATAATTATTTTACGTATTTGCTATTTCATTTGTTATTTTATTCACCCGTTCACTTTTCTCATACATTAACTTACTTGTTTATTTATTTAGTTGTTTATTGTTTCACTATCTATTCATTTATTTATTAATTATTTCTTTTACTGATTCATTTTATCAAAAATATTTTTGGCAACCAAATCAAAAATAGTTTATTTCTCACTTTGCTCCATGTGAAAAGAGAGATAGAGAGAGAGAAAAAAATTTCCTTCTTTTTTTTTTTTTTTTTGATACACATTTATTTCTAAAAATAAAATTAATAATGTATTTTTAGTAGAAATTAGTTACGTGTATTTACTTTATTTTTTTTATTCCTTTTTGGGAGGGATTGGTAGGAGGCAATGATTAAAAAATAGTTATCTGGGAGTTTGTATTGCAGAAAAACTCTGTTTAAATTGTTCATGAATTTATTGCTTTTTACATCTTCATATTAAAAAATTCTAATGGGAGAAGGGGTTTTTCGTGGTCAAGTTCTTCAATTTGTTTCTCTCACGCTTTTACTTTTAAATGTTTCAAAAATTGCTTGGATTTAAATGTTCCTCGGAAACAAAAATTAAGAGTTAAAATTTGTAGCCATAATGCCAAACAGCTTGGGATAATGGTTTTGATTAAAACTGTATGCTAACTTTTTCCAGAGCTAACAGAAATCAGTTTTTAATATTGAATTTGGAATTGTTTTCAGTCTTAATCAATTCGATAGGAATTTCTTCAAAAAAAAACAGTCCAAAAAACAGGTGTTAGTATACACTAGAAGTAGATTCACTTAGGTATGGATAGAAGTTCTTGTTTCAGTAGTTCTTGTTTTTGTAGCGAAGCAACGCATTCTTGTAACAAAAACTCATTAAAATCACAGGGGGTGTTACAATAACGGGGATTGGGCAAAGATCGTCTGTAGAGCTTTGTGCGATGTTTACGCAATAACGCAAATGGATTAGTGTTGCTCGAAATGTATACGTCAAACCATCTGGTAAGAAAAAAGGGCGAGGACTTTTTAAATGACCCAATATATGCTTAATGGAAACATATAAAAACGACTTTTGAATTCAGCCTCAATTCCTGCTCATTTATTTATTTATTATGTAAACTATATTACACTGCTTATAAGCATACTGTGCTCCAGCATTTGGAATAAGTACAGCTGATTAATTACAATAATTCAACATAAAAATTGAATTAGTGTCCGTTAAAATGACGACTGTAGCAAAGCTATATAGGACATTTGCTATATTCATTTATTTGCACATTACAGACGAGGGAAAAGGAGACTGATCACATTTCAGAAAAGAACAAATTTTAAAATCAAGAGTCTAATTTTTACATAACTAACCTGATCAACCAACTGAAATTCTAGTAATTGGGTTTTTTTATTTATTTGTTTTTTATTTAGTTATTTTTAATTTATTCATTTCATTTTATTTTTATTTATATTTAGTTTTGATTAATGGAAAACATCTTTCACACGCTTAGAAAATGCAGATGATTATGTCCCTTATTAACTCCAAATTCTCTCCAACTCTTTGAGTTTTCAGATTTTTCCTAAAATTTCAGCAGAATTTAAGTGTTTCTATGTCTCCAAAACGAGGGGTGAGGGCAAATAATGTATAATTCACGGAAGTGCCTCAATACTCTCTTACCTTTGCTACAGTAGATTTATTTCTTTTCTTTTTTCATTTTATTGTTAATTTGTTCATGTGCATCTCTGCTCAGAATCATTTCGTTTAATATTTAAATTACTTAAAAAGATCATTTTGAATAACTAATGCCTTTGATAACGAAACAAAGGAAATCTTTTTGGCTAAAAAAAAAGAAAGATGACAAAGACTATTTACCTTTTATATAAGTAATTTTAAGTAGATTCTCTAAAAATGATTGCCATTGTATTATTGCAATTCCAAACTATTAAATGTTTCTAAACCTTTACGTTCAAAACGTGTTCTAAAACTTTAATGTCAAAAACGGTTTGAAATCTGTATGAAAATGCAGAATTGAGTCTGAAGAAAAAGGTTTGCTGTTATAAAACTTCAAAACTGAAGTAGCAAAATAAGTTTATGTATAATTTAAAATAAATTTAACATAATTTTACGAAAAAGCTTTTAATTTTGAGCCAAATATAGAGCTCTTGCAATCATTTATTCCTACATCATAATACAAATAATAATAGTATTTTTTAGATATTATTCGTTGATGAATCAAATAATTCATTAGCAGTTTATCATTAGCATTTTATCTAATTATTTGATGAATTATAACAGATGTATAATACTAATAATATTAATAGCTTCAGATAGCATCATTATTTTTGGTATTTAAATGCACAAATATATGCGTTATTACGTTTGTTTGTTTTAAATCTCTCACTGTCCCTTAGCAATGCCAATTACGTGGTCTTCGTTTCTATAGAATATTTAAAAGACAAAATTTAAGGTTTCTATTTTAATAGCTTAGTGAATAGGGCTCAAAATAGTAAATTACCTTATTGAAAAGCAAAAAATGGATTTCATAATCTAAAATTAAAAAAAAAGCATATTAATAGTTTTTGTCAACTAAAACCCTGATTCTATCTGCAGAATAATTTAAATAATGAATCAATAACTTACATTCCTAAAACTATGTTAGGAAATGTTTAATTCATTTACAGGCTTTATGCAGGAAAAAAAGCACCAATTATTTCATCTGATATGAGCCAAATTGCTAAACATTCAAGAGCCGTAACTTTACAGGAAATCTTCCAGTTGATTTTGCAATTCACACCAATCGTAAATTACAATTGGTTTCCAAAATCATTCCCGGAAAGGTTGCTGAGGCGATTGTGACAATCTTTTTACAATCAACGACGTTTTGAAATTAATGAAGACCTTGCTCCGATTGTGAAACAAATTTAATAAACACACGGAAGTTTTCTCTTTATTGGAGCGGCAACAGCTTAAGACATCCTCTTCAGTTGAACTTGTAAATGAAGTGTAAATTCCACTAATTCGTTGCCTAGGCGAAACTAAATGCAATGTCTGCGCTCAATTATCAAGTTATTATTTTATTTGCTCGGATAAAATTTCCATTCTCCAATTATTTAAGATCCCGAAACATTAAGCTTCCTGGGCGAAAAGCTAACAACTTGTTACCCAATCTTGGAAACAAATCCTTTTTAGCAAATCGAAATGCTTAAGAACTCAATGCCAAATGTTTTCATATTCACATATTTTCAGCAGGCATTCGAAATTAATGGCAAAGAAAGTCCTCCTTATGTTTCCGCTTGTAAGATAATCCGTAAATCGCTGAACAAAGTATTTGAAGTCAAGGATTACGGTTGTTCTGAGCACGTTGGGCATTATAAGTATTTAAAAAGCATCTTTAGCCCTCTATTATTTCCAGGTAGATCTTTTTTCGTTTTCAAACAATTTGAGAAATCCGGATTAAACGAATGCTGTCATGAATTTTTGAGGAGGTAGTTATTGAAAACCCCGTGACTATTTTCAAGATTTATTGTGCAACTATGTTTCAAAATGGGAATTTAGGCTGAATAATTTGAGATAGTTTAATAAGTGTGCTAACTTTTGAGAAGTTATTTAAAAAGCATTATGTTTAATTTAATCCGATAATTCTCGGAATTATTTCCAAGTATTTAATAAGGATACGAAAGCATTAACGACTCACTTGAAAGTGATGCAAATGCAAATTACATTTAAATAACGGAACATTTAAGCATGGCTGGAAAGACGACAAATGTTTTCGAGAAAAAAAAGATCATTCAAGTTCTAGTGTTTTAATTAAGATTAGATTTTATTTAGAAGGCTTTATTCGAATATAAGCACGTTTAATAAAGTAAATAAGCACGTGTCGTGCTTATTTACTGTGTTTTTCCTGAACATATACAAAGTTTTGGGAAGAAACACTGCAAATATTCCGCGACGTAACATAGTGAAGAATAGTTTATGTGAAAAATGCAAGTTTTCCCTTCTTGACACCATCTTTGAATTAACATAATCAGCGCTTCTTCTAAGCATACTTTAACTTTTAAGTAAAAAATTCATTTTTGAAATGATATTTCGATTTTAATCTATGCAGAGACTCTTGATGATAATATAAGCCAAAAACGTTCACAAGTGTTTTCAATCTATAGTTCTGAAAATAATAAATCTGATTCTGATTATGCCACTGAAGCAACGAACTGTAAAGTCAAAAGTTTTGCAAACTGCACATCGAGATTAAATATTAATTTCAATCAGATATCTTAAATAAAACTCAAAACGAGTGCAGCTATTTAATATGATTTCTGCGCTGTTACAGGATTAATCTCATGAATTTTATTTAAATATTTTCAAATGCTTTCCAATTAGAGATACTTTTGGCTAAATTTCATGTATATTGTCATTAACACATTACTACCATAGACTATTTAATCACACATCAATGATGATACCATAATCGTGATTCATCTTCTATCATTTACTTTCTACTAATAATATAAAACAAAGTTTCATCATTAAAAACATGTCATTAAATAAGTAGTCTAGCTGATTACTGTTTATACCAGCTAGGAGAACCACAAAAGGGAGCAGGGGTGCCCATTCCCCACAAGCTCAATGGCGCAACCCCCCCCCCCCCCCCCCCCAATTTTTCACAGCCCTCTTGTGAGTTTTATTTTTATTTTTACCCATCGGTTTTTTCTTATTTGTTTTTTTTAATACTATTACTATTATTTTTTTTATATATTATTCATTTTTTAAAAGTTCAAATTATGCGCAGAATAGAATCGCTTTTTTCCTTTCCAGACATTCCAAGCACACATACACTTGCACACAAAAAATAACTAAATAAAAATCTAATATTAAAGAAATAAAGGAAATATTTTAAATTACGAAAGATAAATAAATGAATAATTTTAATTAAAAAAACCGTAAATAATTTAAATAAAAAAAATTAATAAATAATTTAAATAAATAAATTAGTTTTAAAAAATCCCCCCCCCACAAAATTTTGATGGTGCAACCTGCGCCGTAATACCCCCCCCCCCCGGGGGCCCTCCTGAAAGGGAGCACCAAAAATGAGATTTATTCCTTCCTTTCATCCGATTTGCAATTGATATAAAAAGTGCATTTTTTTAACAACAAAGGGATAGAAACCAAGATTTGTAAAACAAGGAATTTTTTTTAAACCGATTTGAACTACCCTTGCCCAAAGTGGAAGAACTGGCTATAAAAATAGCGAAACTAGTTGAAGTTTGGTCTCGGAAATCTTGGTTAAAAGAGTTTTTTTGTCGGAGGATTAACTATATTTTACGATAATAGTTAAAACCAATTTTAACTATCTTTGTGAGCATCTAACAGAGCAGACACAGATTTTACAGTGTGGATATTGGATCTTCATTCAGACCTCAACTGTTAGTTTGGGTCAACTCATTTAAATTTTGAACTGTTTAAACGTTGAGCGCACGCTCAACGTTTGAAAATGTTTCAATTGCTCAATAGAAGTAACTATTTTATACGTATAGCTCATAATTTGTTGCAGGAAAATGTTGGTCACTTTAATTGTCTTATTGGTCAAAAAATAATAGTATGGTCATTATGTTCATTTTTTTTTCAGAGTAGTGTCTATATCAAGAAACGTGCAATGCTGATGAACCAAAAAATTAGCATCCGTCAAGTTATGGCAGAGAAAACTCCAAAAATTGTCAAAAAAGGAATTGAAAATGTCTTCAAGCAAATCGACTGCTGCATAATTTTTCGAACCGACCAGTTTGTTGATATTTTTCATATATAACGAGCTATACTAAATTTTTGTGTAATAAAAATGTACCTAGGAAAATATTTCCTTCTGTGTGTGTGTCTTTCAAATAAAGTTAAGAAACTAACTGAATCACCCTTCTTTTTATAATAGTGTTATTACATCCACTATCGTAAAACGAAAGAAAGACTCTGGAAGTATTGATTATCTCAAAAATTAAAGCATAACATTTCAATTACTTTAAATCAGCTTTTAAGTGTAGCTTCTAGACAGTAACTGGGTCATTCCATAAAAAACGATCATGGGTTGTCCTGCATGTCTTCTTTGAATAATACCACATTAATTTTAACATTTGGTGGAACTTTACACTGGCTACGTGAAAATGTCCTTCAACAATTAGAATTCTCTTACAATCAGAACAGCTTACTCCAAAAGTTGTAACATGTTACACCCATTAACAATGGTAACCTTA
Source organism: Uloborus plumipes (assembly GCA_038373865.1). Taxonomy (NCBI): domain Eukaryota; kingdom Metazoa; phylum Arthropoda; class Arachnida; order Araneae; family Uloboridae; genus Uloborus; species Uloborus plumipes. The sequence continues at coordinate 23,269 of JAXGGA010003440.1, forward strand.
CACTTTTTTTTTTGATCATGAACAAGATTTAGTCACCTCTTACCACATGCATGGACTGTATTGGGATCATTCTCACCCATTGGTTACCACATGGTGACTGTTAGGGCACTTCGGTCACCATAAGGGGGTGACTGTTAGGGCACTTCGGTCACCATAAGGGGGTGACTGTTAGGGCACTTCGGTCACCATAAGGGGGTGACTGTTAGGGCACTTCGGTCACCATAAGGGGGAAACAAAAGAAAAAAAAAACTACTTCTTATAACTAACGCCATAGTAATGACTATATTCGACTTATACAATTTTTGTATTTGCTAATTCAAATGTACACGATAATTTGATCAGTGTAAAATCTCGCTAAGTCTTACATCTCCCCAAGCTTGGGACTGAGATTAAAGTGAAGAAATGCATCAGAAAATCAATATTTCTCTTCTAAATCGAAACTTTCAAAAATCTTCTGCGTTTTTTCACGCGAAAAAAATGTAGCTTAAAAAAGCCACAAAAAACTGGAAAAGAGTCCATATGCTTTTAAGAACTAAGCCAAAAAGAAATTATAAAAAAGGAAAGCGAACGCACATTAAAACTTATTGCACGTACATTATTTTTAATACAGTAGAAATTTAAGAAAAAAGTATTTAAAAAACCTACCAGCATATACTTACACCTCAGTTAAAGAATTAAAACATCAATCGCACATTAAAAAATCACTTTTTTTCGTTATTTTTTACACACTTATATTACTACCAAGAACTATTCCGGCCATCAAGGGGCATTTAATTCTTGTGCTATACGAGGCCTTCCGTTGAGTTTAAAACTTACTCACCAGGACACATTTAAGATTAAGAGAAAAAACATTCCGCAGAGCAACCTCTTGAGAAACTAATGCCTTGTTTAATGGCCAGGATTAACAATTTCCTCTTATTGCTTAGCGGAGTGTTAAGCGATTTATTCTTCCATCCACATGATATCAAAGAATTTCCCTTCCGTACGGTAGAATAACCAAATATAAATTTTTAGTTTCGGATTTTTTTTTTTAAGGATTAAGTGTTTATTTATTTTCCATGGCTTTTTAGAGGAAAATTATAAAATCAATCCGTCACTTAGGTTTAGTGACGAATGATAAAAACTCGGATAAAGATTCATTGCGTAATTATAGTAGAAGCTGGTTTTTTTTTTTTTTTTTGACAGTATAGCGTTGGATTACCCTTCACAGTTTTAAATTTAAGGGATAGATGTTTTAAGTCGTGACCTTGTCTATCAGAGATAATATTTTTCACCAGTAAAAACAAACGCATCTCCCTTCTTACATAAAAAGGGAATTGATGTGTTATGTATCTTTGTGTGTTTGTATACGTTGTGAAACGGATGCGAATGCGATTTGAAACAAACTAAGACGCAGCTTTAATTGTAATTATAGCCTTTAAACACTATCCTCTCCCCCCAAAGGAAAACATTGTCAGTATTGTAAGTATCGTTAGAATGGAATCGAAATATGAACCCTTGAACCCCTACTTCTGAGATCAGTTATATCTCATACACTTAGGATGTTTTTTTTTTCTCGTGCCTAGTCTGCAAATAAAATATATTTATCAGGACCCTACATTGAAATTATTTGGAGCTCAAAAGTTTCTGCGTTCCCTGGCATAACTCTCAGATATTTTTATGCAGTACGCACTGTTTCAAGCGTAGCGAAGTTTTACAAACCAAAAACGTACTTATTAAGTCCATTAATCTGTAGCAAGAAATATAATTAAGCTCAAGCAAAATAAAATGTCAAAACATTGAGCCGAATATACAAGAGAAACTTACCTTCTAAGAAAAAATGTATCAGCTACTAGCTAAGTTAAAGAAAAATAACTCGGGGGCAGTCGAAATAGATATTTTGGCAGTTGTTTTCGAACGTACGTACGTGCTGACGGGTCGAAAAAACTACTGAACATTCATTCGGGGGTGAGCAAAATATATATTTAGATCGAAATAACCGGTATTATATTAGACCGAATGCTACCTTTGCTACGTAAAAGGAAGTAAAAATGCAATTGATTCTGTAAAAATAAGTGCAATCAGGAAGTTAAAATCTGCACGTTTCATCTTTGGTTCTTTAATTTTTATCTATTTTTTCTACCAGTAAATCATGTGCGATAAATCATTGCGTCTAAATCTAATTATGAAAATGTAGGAAGAATAAGTTCTTATTAATATGTTAGGAATATTTATTAAAACAACCGATCAATCGCACAGTTAATTGATTCAATTCTATACATGCGCATACTTCAATAACATTGATGCTGATAAAACATCATACTCTTTTCATTAAAATAGAAAAGTAGACAAACACTAAACTAAAATTTAAAAGAAAGAAGCTAGTAATTTTCCTTCTAAAAACGATTATCTTCCTTTTTGTTATTTATTATTGTTTCAATAGCGTAAAAAAAGTCGATAATTCTTTAAGAAATAAGTTTAAAAAAGAAAAAAATTTTTTTTTGCTTCTTCAAACATTTCTGAAAGAAAAAGTCGAAATATTGGAAAACATTTTCCGTTAAGAAATCAAAATGACAAATCTTTGAAATAACGACGCGTCTCTGTCTGATTGCAGCATCTTATTAAATATGCTTGTATTTGATTCAAGTATTCTTTATAAATGTGATGATTTGCATTTGAATGGAGTGATCGTTATCTGTTTTCACTGACGCTAATGAAATACATCGCGCTGCATTGTCAAATATGTCTCGATTTTAGGTATCAGTGAACGCTTTGAGAAAAAATGATTTGATTGCATTATAGATAATAGAATTATCTTTTGATGGAAAAAAAACTGATAAATATAGCTAAGAAAAAATTATAGTGCAGGATGATCGATTTAAGAAAAATGTCTACAATCCGTTCATTAACATTACTTTTAGTAAGAGCTACTGAATCTTTCAATCACTTAGTAGCTAATAGAAAAAAAATATTTTCTAACTCTTTTAGCTCTTAACTGGTGACATATTTTTTTTTTGTAACGTGAGTGGTGAAGTGGGGTGTATGTAACTCCAAAATGACATTTCTGGTACGCTCCACAAAATTTAGCAAATTAAAGTAGGAACCTTTCCAATATTTTTTGTTATTTTCTTATGTAAATAAATTTGAATCAATACCGTAATTGCATGTAAATATACATATAAAACCAAATACATAAATGTACTTCAAAGCACTTGCATGCAAGTATAAACATCTTGAAACTTATAAACAACTATTATAATAAACTATTATATAAAGCTATGTAAAGACAAAATTACAAATACACTTAAGAATTTACTGCGCCATGTATAATTAAAATAAATGGTTTAAACATAAAATAAAAATATGAAAAAATTATAAATAAAACTTACAATAAAAAAATCGATGCGTTGAGGAGTTTGATTTCGACTTTTGATGGGGCGGGGTTTACTACATAACCCCCAAACTACAAAATAATCGATTGCATTCAAAACCAGCTTACTCTGCTACTTATATTCCGTTTCCATTTGGCTTTAAAAAAAGATAAGCACAATCGAGTAAAGTAAAATACCAATATTTTCGAATTTAAACTTCTTTGGGCGTAAAAAAACCCGCCTCACCAAATAAGAGTTAAATCACACACCATAGAAAAACACATACAATACACATTTGAAATTGAGCTACTAAATGTACGAAACTAACACAAATGTTAAGTGTACCGTGATGTGATACCACAAATGTTAAGTGAGGAATCTACTGCCAATTGGGACATCTATTTGTATTTGAAGCAATATTTTTTCTTGCAAAATATTAAATTTACTTTAGAATTTTGATAGAGAGCACTGTAAAATTATTTAGCTTAGCATTTAATGGTTTTTTAATTATTTTGAAAGGTTATTTAGGTATTTTATTGAAGTAATAAAACCCCCTGGAGAATTAGGTTTTTTTAAATGTATTATTATTAAATCTACCAATATTTGGTAATCCAATTAGAATCATTTTCTACTCTTATCGGTAGAGATAAAAGCAGTAAAATTTTTTTTCTTAAAGTTTTGAAACAATGAACGAGATTAATTTTGCGAAATTTGAAGCAACAAGAAATTTAAAAGGAAGCTGAAGTTCAGAAGAAGTTTTTGGCATACACTTGTTTGTAAAATAGTAGAACGCAATTTTGAAGCGAAGTATTATATTGTACGTATTTTTTTTTCTCAATATCGGTGTACATACTTTAATCACTGAACACAATATTGGTTTTAAGCAAAACAAGGAACTCCCTGCTTGAAATAAGTATAAAATTAGCTGAAATAAAAGACATGTATTTTTTAACTAGTCTAGTTAAGTCCCATTTTAGGATAACTACCACATTGACACAGATTTCAATGTCCTTTCCAAAATCATTTTCTTTTAATTAAATTACACTCCAATGTCAAAGCTTTAAAATAACGCACAGAGCTCTTTATTTCCGTACTAGCAATCACTTTGTGTAAACAAATGCAAACGACTCTCTTTAAATTAATTTCAAATGACCAACTAAAAAATGAATGTTTCATTTATTTGGAGTCGACACGAAGCGGCGTTCATTCCTAAACGATACCGCGATTCAAATCAAATACGTATTTCCGGCCAATAAAAAGAAATCCCACTTGGATCTTTTAAATACCCGTGGCAGAATCGTCGTTTAATACCTGATCAGATATAATCACCACTAATCAAATAAGTGAAGTATTCCCGTTGTTAGAATCGATTCCGAGTCACCAGCTCGTTTAAAAGCAGTTAAGCGCCAAAACTTTTCACTGCTAGCAAACAATAAAAGAAAATGTTAACCGAGAGGCTTTGAATGAGTCAGCGGGGCATTTCCCAGAGGACCTCGAAGAAATTGACTAATGAAATTCCTTGCTTGTTATCATGCTAGTTAATTCTAAACAAATAAATGACTTTGTGACATAGCAAATGAGGCAGTTTGAATGGTTGAGAAGCTATGAGGACAATTAGAAGCGAAATTTAGAAAAGCAATCTTAAATAAATTAGCAACTATCAATAGATTTGGGGTAAGTAGTGACCTGGAAATGTTTGCAGATGCTTTAGTTTTGTTTTTGACATTTAAGGTACAATAAAGGCTAAAGTAAAACTGCAGGAATTTTACTTGATAAAAGCCACTTTTAAAATTATCTTCTGTAAATGTTTTGCGGATTCTTGACATTGGTAAGGGACGTATAAGAATATTGCAAATAAATGAAACATCGTTAAACTTTCACTTTCAGAATATCCCTGAGTGTCAAAAGTTGAACATAAAATTGATTCTACTTTATTTTAACTTTATTTACGTTATTTAAGACCTTTTTTTCTTTTTCAATATAGAAATTACTGTGGCTGTAATGTTTGAATTTGTAATCTAGTAAGATTGTTTTTATTCACTAAATAATGTACTAGCAATTAGGGAAAATAATCTGAAACCAATCCAAAACGCCACGACTACACATAATTTTGCTAGTTTGCAGAAAAAGAAAGAAAGAAAGAAAACCGCAACACTTAGGCAGAAGAGTTGGCTATATTGCACCAAAACAGTTTTATCCACTCTTCTTTTCTTCCAAAAACTGATTTCTATTTCTAATATAACACACAACAATAGCGGAATAAAAAATTAAGCACGCATTTCAGAGCGCACGTCAGAAAGAAGCACTGAAGATTTTGCTGAAGGAAATAAGTAAGAAAATTGTTCTTTTTGTAACTTAGTTGTAACTAAAACATTATCTGCAAATTTTTTTGCATTATAATCGATCAATATCATAATTTTCTCCTCTTAAAATGAAAGAAAAAAAATCATCGGTTTTTATTTATTATCGAAAAAAATATAACAGGAATGGTTTTATCGATTAAACTTCCTAAAAATTCAATAAAGTCAATACACACACACACAATCATATGAACATCAAACTTATAATACGTAGTTCTTATAGTTACAATTCATTTTGAAATGAACAAGAAATGAAACTAGCAGTATTAATCTTAGCTTACCAGGAAGTCAAAATATTACATTTTTAACAAATTGTTTAACTTTTTATGTCCCAAATTTATTTAGCAATGAGTTTTTGTATGTTTTTTAGTTAAAACTATATCAAACAACATATATATAAATTTAAAAAAAATCGAAAGTTTGTGGGGTCTAAAGCCCCCTACGCTTTAGGACCCCCAAGAAAACTGTTTCCAATTGCAGGTACCATCTTTTGACTTCTCAGCAAAGTACAAGAAGTTGTTCTTTCAAGTACCAGTATGATTCAAGCCATTTAGAATTCATAATATTAAATTAATATTAGCGGGACTTCTGAGTCCTGTCGGGGCATAAAGAGTTTAAATCAGAACACCGTCATTTCGAATTTTTCCAAGAGGGGAGGGGGGCAAAGGGTGTATACACAATGTAAATTTGCCAAAAAATGGCAAAAACCATGCCTGCTTACATGTAAATACATTGATTTTCCAAAGTCAGGTCCGTTTCAGGGGAGGGGGGGGGCAATTTCGGGGGGCCCTCCCCCCGAAACAAATCTTACCCCTAGTTTGCAATGACGTAGCGATAGCTGAAGCACTATACCTCACCTCATGTATCTACTCTATATTGAGGGCTAAAGCCACTGCTTTCGGCATATGCAATTCAGTAAAGTTGAAGGGCGAATTACACTAACATGAAGATAACATTATTTGTTATATGCTAAGAGCTACACTATACACAATACAGTAATATATTTTAATTATCTTTCAGAAATTGTGGATCCTATACGAAACTGAAAATGATTTGTAAAACAATTTTAAATCGATGCCAGTAATTTTGATTCCGTTTGAAGATATTGCATACAGCGCCTAATGGTAGAGTACTTTGAAAAACGTTTTCTTCTAAAATTAAAATTCCGCACCTTTTTACAATTAGTTAACACTTATAACAGTACTTTGTATAAATGATCATTTCGATGTAAACCTTCAATTAAAAACACCCCTTAAATCGAAAATTTTACTATATGTTTATTTTTTCGTTTTTTTTCTTCCTGAAATAGTATGAAAAATCAGATATTATTAAACTATAAATTGTTAACAGCAATATGTTTTATCTAAGGACAGGAGTTTATTTAACATCTAAACACCACGTGAGTATTTCATAGCCCACACTTTTTATTGTAATTAATACTGTATTCAAAGCTTTCTCATTTAAATTCTACGTTTTTGCTTAAAACTGCATAAGAACACGCAACGACAATTTGCATCAAAGAAAATGAACGAAAAAAAAATCTATCCAAAGTTTATTTTTTTAACAGTACAAAGCAAAAAAGTCGGGAAAGAAAGATGGAGGTATTAAGGAAACAAAGTAGAGATTTTTAAATTACGCAAAAGGCTATACATCTGATGAAAAAATAACTTTATAATATTTTTTTAAAAAACAGAATTTTTTATGAGACAAAGAAAAAAAAATATTATTCCTTTTCTCAGATTCTTTACCTTTATTATGCACTTTCACTTTTTAATATGACATTATTTTTTCCTTCATTGGGTTTTTTGCTTCGTGAATGCTTAATTTCCTGGAAGCTCAAAAGATATTAACATAAAGTAGGTATTTTTTAAATTACTTTTTGTGAAATCTTGGAGCTTAATTTCTTCAAGCAAAGCTTAGCAAAGTTCAAAAAATATTTTTGAACTTTGTCCTTCATGAAAAATTGGCAAAACCAAGAAATGGTGTTTTAAGCATCGTGAATTATTTAATGATAAACACAGTTAGTTGTTGATTTATAGCTTTTTACAGATTTATTTCAAGATGATTATTGATTAAGTTAAATATCTCAGCAAAACTAAATAGAGGTGTAATTAGGCGAGTTTATGAATGGAAAATTAGTGAAAATGAAGAAACTATTTAAAATTAAGGTGCACACGGGCACGAGCAAAAGTATCCTATAACTGTCCGTAGGCACACAGACACATATAACTAATGTATTTTGCATTCACCTTTCCCATATAGCACGATGTGTTGCATTTCAACGCCCGGATGTAAAAAGAGGAGAAGCATAAGTCAGAGGTTTGTATATGTGAGTGTCAGTGGCGTCGTAGCTCCCAAACGGATGGACCGATTTTGTTTTGTGTGTTTTTATTTATTCATTTATTTTTATTCTTATTCATTTTTTAATTAATATTATTATTATTTTTTATGAAGAGTTAACTTCTTGACCAAAAGGGTTCTCATCTATGATTCATTTGAGTCGGAGTCATTAAATTTTAAATTTAATATAAGTTCTCGTATTTCCAGTTGACTTATACAGGTTACTGCTTTTCTTGAACTGGTTATGCTTGGTGACTTATTCAAATTCGAAAAAGAAAAAAAAAATCGTATCAGTTCACTGCAAATGAATTTTATAAGAAAAAACCAAAATTAGTATACAATAATAATTATACACTGACTAGCTTTTTCCAGAAGTCTTTTAATCCATAAGCTTGCCCCCCCCCCCTTATTCTTTGCATTGAAAAAAACTTTCCTTGAAATACCGAAGCACGAGTCTGCAGTTTTTCTGCTGATTTGAGCTTTTATTTTTATTTATTTATTTATTTATTTTTTGGTTTCGTTTTCTTTTATTTTTCAAGCACAAAAGTATTTACTCTCTTCTTAAAAAAGAATAATATTGCAAAAACGAAACAATTCTCAAATAAGTTCAAACTCAATCACATGTATGGAGAAAATCATCGTTTAGTATCATTAAAGATGTAATTTTGAGCTCCCTCGGAAACTTTGCAGTGAATCGTCTCTTGAGAATCACTGCATTTTAACTGAGGCATGCCAGTCAAAAAATGTATTCATCCACCTGGTATTGACACCTGTCTAACACCTATTCAGACGTTTCATTCCTTCACTGCGTCAAAAGCAGTAGCAAATATTACACAATTACCTATTCAAAGGTGACGGCATGATTGATAAAGGGGGTGGCAAAAATGTATAAGTGTCATTCATAACAATTGCTAATGACAGGATGATGTTCTTTGAGGAAAACGGATGATGTATTTAAAAATGAAAATAATGAGGCAAACGATGATATCTACATTAACGAGTAACGTTGACTTGAAAACAGACATTTATTTGGAATTTTGTCTTTGAGCGTTCTTGAGTTCTGAGACTAAATGTGCTGGATGTAATATAAAAGTTATTTTTTTAATTTTATTATGAGAAAGACTGCTGTTAGAATCATGCGTGTCGTCCTTAAGTAAATTATGTGTATAATCATAATTGTCTGCAATCATAGAGAACTGAAACATCATTTTAGTGTGAAATCTGAATCAACCATAATCTCTTGGTCTTAGAGACAACAAACAAACATTAGGGAATGGCTAAATATTTTACGTGCTTGAATATTATAATTTTACAAAATAAATTAAAAACATAACCAAACAGCTTTCCGCACCAATTGATTCAATGAGTATTAAGCTTAGAAAATAGTTAAATGGGCCTCGTGGTTTTCAGAAAGGTTTTCAAAAAAAAAATCATTTTGTACATTTTTAGACATTAGATTTTTTAATTTTTTTGAAATTTATTTGGTCATTTATTTTAAGTTTCCTGCTGAGATTTCTTATATGCTATAAAACACCTGTTCTTATTTATCAGGATATTTTTAGCCGTAATACCCTAGGTCAAAAAGCTTCCGATAATCTTGAGTTGCTTAAATTGGTGAGTCTTTGGTATAGTCAAGAACTAGAGATTTAAGCCCTCTTTTTTATGACAGATATAAACTAAGAAACAAAAAATCCTGTTCAAAAGAGGAGTAGGTTTTTTTAAATGTCGCATTTCAACATAAATTAAAATTTCATAAAAAGTGTTTCGGTATTTTAATCAAATAAATTACCTGCTGCTACAATATATATTTAAAATGTACAGCCTTAATCAAATCACCAAATGTTACACGCTTTTCTAATCATATTTATTATATAATTTACGGCTGGTTTAATAAAATTCATTTTCTCACACCATTGAAAAATAACAATATTTTTTTCCAACTACTAAGAGAAACCTTAATTAAAAAACCTTTATGTATTCTTTCACGCATTTTGACTGAAATATTTGTCTCTCGCAATTTTTATTTTCTTCTTTTAAACTCGAGTATAATTTTAACACATCATTTGTTAAATTTAAAGTGAGTCAACAATGACTTATATCTTCATTTGCATTTTTCGTATGTTAAAAGACACATAATAATGTCCTGGTTAAACAGCAAAAACAATAACAAACAAATCAGTAACTAATGTTCCACACCCACTGGTGTAAACACTTCAGCAGTAAAATGATTTAAAATGTGCGAACTGAGACGGGGGTACATATTTTAATTATTTTTCAACGCCTGATAAAGTAAAAGAGCTCGTACATTAATAGAAGCATAAAAGAAAATTATAAAATAAAGTAAAATTCAGAGGTCCCTCATGAACTGTACTAAACATCTGTACGACCCAATATGAGAGACAGAAAACGAAAGATGAAAAAACAAATAAAAAACTGGAGGCGAGCTTTTTCGAGTTTTAATTATTTTTCGGGTTCACATTAAAATAACTGGCCATAAAAATATTCGCGCGCGGGGCTATTCCCAAGCGCCAGTTTGAAAATTGAAACTGGCAGAGGAGAAGTTGTTTTTCACTCTTAAATAGGACTTGGCGCTGGCCCGACTGCCAGCCAGTCAGACATTAGCGTTTGTTATTTTTCTGCTGCGAGGTTTTGCTGAAAGTACCCCCCCCCCCCCTCCCTTTCGAAGTCGTTTTGTCGCTTGTTAACGCCCCTGCAGTCGACGATTTTATGCAAATGGTAAGAGCGCTACCTGTCACACCCCGAAAAGCCACCTTGATATATGGTCCACCGTTAGGGAGCACGATATCCTGTGCCACTCGTCTCTTCAATGCTAAAGAGTCTCGGGCAATATATGTCTTGTTAAGTTTTTAAGTTCGTCCAAGTTTTTCTGATGTAATAATCCACCTGGGACCGGTCGTTCGCAGCCATAATCGCCCTTGTTGCGGAGGCTCTTCGGAAAAAATGCTTTAATAATATTAGTCGTAAATTTTTAACAGATATAATTACGTTCGTAGCTTCGGGGAAAGTTGCGCAAGAACTGCAGTTTGGGCATTTCTTTTTTTCTTCTTCTTCGTTCGGATACATAAGAGTGAAGATGTTAGTCAACAATAAAAATGCCTTTTAATCGATGCGAAACTTCAAAATGTTACTTTGCATTAGCTTACGGGTAAAAGGGCTCTTTTTTAGGCGTCCTGCTATCGTAAATTTTAATCTGAGGAGATGCTCGGTTTTTCTCCGAAAATTAAAAGCGACAGACATACTAAGTCATGTCAAATACGCAATTCGGTGTGTAGATGCCTAATTTATGAAGGGCCAGAAGATAACAAAAAGGGTAAGAGTTGCTCTAATTTGCATAAAAAGATACTATTCGTTTTATTGGGAGGTATGAAAGACATGGGAACATTTTATAGAATTACCGAAATCCATGGCATGCTTTTAAGCTCAGAACACGGATTATGTTTTAAAGGCTGACTCGGAAGTAATGAAAAACGTTGACAATAGATACTTGGTTTCATCGGAATTAGCTTAGAGTTACCGGCAGCTTCCCTTATTTGATTAATGCGTTGTCAGTTTTTCTTTCACATTACGATTTTTTTTAACAAAGTTGAGAATATTAAATCGATCTTTTTACTTATAATTTTGTTTATTCAAAATATGGAAAAATTGTTCCACATAGATGGAGACGAAAGTGCTCATTGTAAAAGGTGTTGACAGGCTTGCATTTTATAAAGATCAATGCCATAAAAAAATTCAATTAACTTTTATGCTAACTTCATACATTTTTAATCTAATAGATTTGTGTATTGTATTCTAGCATGAAAATTAATTTTATATAAATTAACACAATAGATTAATGTGCAGTCAATGCTTCTTGCACAATAAAGAAGAAATTAATTTTACTGTACTCTATTATGATAAACTACGCTATAAAATCTTTCAGTAATCATTCATTCAATATCAAGGAATATCACGTTCTGAAATTTTAAAATTTTAAAATTCCGTTTCAAACTTTTATTCGCATTAAAAATTGCCACTCAGATTAAATGTAAGTAATTCTCTGAAGGCCCATTGCATTCTGCTCACCATCTTAAAACAATGTTGAAGTGAATGCTTTAAAGACTTAATAAATAAATAAATAAATGCACACAAACACTAATTATTGCTATATTTCAGTGTTAAAATTAGTTAAACACTAATGAACTCCAATCATTAAGCAGTCCTACGGTTATGGGGATTTTTTCCTTTCGTTTCGCAAGCATAGCAATAAAACTGATGCATTCAACATTTATTGATAGCATCCAAATTTTAATTTTTAAAACTTAAAAGTAAAGTTAAATTTCAAACATGATTTAGTTTTAAAATTTAAGTTTCAGTTATCTCGATATAGACAATTGCTTATCGGTTTACAGTACAAATAAGTATTTTAAACAAAGATATTTAAACAATTTTTACTTGTCCCACTTTCGCACGAAAACTTTGAAGTAGGGAAATGCAATGATATAAAATTTGAAATAAATAATAAAAGATAAAAAAATAAAAAATACGAAAAATATTTATTTTTGTGCATATACTGTAACAAGCCTAAAACATTTATGAGGTTAACTTTCTCTCTCTTTCAAATACCTGCAAAACACCTTTTAAAAATAAGAAAATATACAGAATTCCTTTTGATAAAAGGAAATAAAATAGTGAATGAATGAATAAATAAGCGAATAAATGAATGAAAGGGATATAAATGAATTCTTATATACGCAGCGGTTTTAACCTGTCCCTTGGGAACTCGAACTATCGAAAGTTGACTGCACAGTGAAAGCCCCCTCTCCCCCCCCCCCCCCGAAGGTCATTCAGTCTACACTTGTGAGCTTCGTGCATCGAAATTGACCTACTAAAACTGTTAGGATGATTTATAATAGAGTTTTTTATGCATTACTGAGTATTGTTTCAAAAAAGTTATGCATTTTAACGTCACACTTTTCTGATAAGTTTGTCTAAAAAATATCAGCATCCGTTCTTTACATATCATTAAAACTCCATTACGTGATTCTTATGTGAATTTCAAATCACTTAACAAAACCATATTTTGCTTTTGGCTCTCTCTTTCAGAATTTAAAACTCAGCTGATATGAATGCAAAGTAAATAGATTAAGAAAATCTTCACAAAATATTCCAAAAAGTCGTCGGGTCAATTTTTAAATTCCTCTCATTTTCAAAATGCTTAATTAGTTGCTCATTATCATCAATTAATTCATGTTTTTAAATGCAACAGCGATTTTATTTCGTCTTCCAATCACTTTTTACGTTCGACTGGAAAAGTTTTTCTGAGGCTGGTAATTGCTCACAATTTGCAAGATTACTTGAGACTTATCTGCAGTTCTGTAGTTTTTAGCCATACAATAAATGTTTATAATTGGACATTATTATCATTAATTGGAGGTGAAGCATAAAATTAATATAATGTGTTCAAAGAACGAAAATAATAGCAGTGCTTACAATTTCAAAAAAACGAGAAGTTAGAAAATGTTTTGAAGGCTTTTTTGTAATATTCTGAGTATGAATAAATTATTGATTCCAACCACTTCTTATGGAATTTCCGACCACAAATTTGAATTACATCATGTTATACATTCATATCTTAATGCATAATAATGTCTCATAAAAACCAACTTTGGTACGGTTGAGGAAGTCCTAATTTCTCTCTTCGAATCTATTTTATTTAAAAAACTTAAAAATTTAATTTTTTAGAAAAGGATAATTTTCAAAAAATCCATTTCTTTATTTTGTGAATGCTGAGACTTTTGCGTTATTTTCTTTATTATCACTTCAATATTTTTAAAAATGCATTTTATAAATTTACATATAATGGAAAAAGTGTATTCAATAACTTTTAAAAAGTGCCACAATTTATTTTTACTGACCTATATATCAAAGCTAAAAATGTGAAAAAAAGAAAAGTTTTTCTTGGGGTGGGGGTGGTGGGGGGGGGGTGCTTGATGTAAGAATATATTGAGCATATTTTCTTATTGTATGAGAGACTAAATCAAGTATTTCTGTTTTCTTCTGATGAAAATATTTCAAGTTGTATCTTGAAGCAGATAAAAGTGTTTTGAGCCAGCTAGCATCGCAATTGAACATAATTCTAGTCGTATCATACATACAGCTGTTGAAAGGATTTCGCGTCACATCATTCATTATTAGATGTACCTTAATTTTTGTTGCGCAATTAACAATATTTTAAGTCGCTATATTGCAAATGTTTATTTTTTTTTTTTTTTTATACAAATTGTTGTATGATATCTTCTTTTAAAATCAAGAGCATGTTTCTTTTAATTTTTCTGATAACAAACAAAAACGTTTCAGATTTTTTAACGGGTGGTTAAAGTCATTAGGTGTTTCAACTTGAATGAATTTATAACATTCATCAAACGATAGAGGGATCTTATAAAAACTCATTATTCTTAATCCGCAACAACTGCTCTACTCTTCTATAAATCTAAGAAAAGAAAAATTAGTTTTAAGCTATGGCCCGTGAAGCTTTTTAGTCAATAGGTCGTTTACGCTAGCTAACAGGAAAATATAAATTAACTATAATAAATGCATTGGTTGAGGTGCAGATTTCTACAGAAAAAGCTCTTACACTGGAGATGACACCTTTATGTGGGTGTCTACTTTTTACCATGTTCAATCAGCCCCATAAATATTTTTTTTCATGAAAGAAAGTAAGTGATATATCACAAAGAGGCACTGATAAGCAATGATAAAACCAAGAAGTGTACAAATGATCAACAAGTTCCTTAGTAACTTTCCAAGAATTTTACCTTATTAGCAAGTTTATAAAATGCTTGTCATTTAATTTAGATGAAAAAAGCAATTCTTCAATAAATACAGCATTAGTTATGACATGAATTCAACTTATTATAATGAAACTATCCAGTAAACAGCTATACGACTCTGGGCTACCAAATTTGAGAGGCCCCAATACTGCAATATTTTTTAAAAACCTTTCTCAGGACATGACTTGCCTGATTTCTTATAACTTCCGTGTCGGGAGATTGCCTACTCTCCAAACTGTGCTCTTTGTGACTTTCGTCAGCAAATGACAACCGAATACCATGTATTATTCAGCAAGTGGTTTTAATTGAATTGTTGTAAAAAGGGAATTAGTGTTTATATTTAGTGGCTGCAGTTTCGATTTATGGTTAATAAACTTCCCTAAAACTCTGTAAACAACAATCATAAAAACACGATGAAACCTGATGCATGCGCTTTTTTTTTTCAAATGTTTCTCCACGTCTTGCCAGTAGGTTAGTGCATCATCAGAAAATTCCTACAACTACGAAAAAAATGCCACTAATGTAGCTCTTGCTCCAATCGATAAACTGCTTACTGAAATCAAATACACAACTGATATTAGGAATGATCATCCAATAAAGAACACAGATTTTTTACACCAACAGATAACACCAAGTTTATCGCAAGAGCTCTACATCGGTTTCAAGTTAAGCAAAAATGCGACCTCTCCTTTGGGCTAACTTAAGCAGCATGCTTAGAAAAATGAGTTAATTTGAGATCGCCGGAGGACAGTAATTATAAATCAATTATCCTGAAACTCTATCATGGGTGATTTTGCAAGAAAAAAACACGGGGAATGAATTAGATTTGCCCACAAATGATTATCCTGACACCACTTAACTCTTGAACGTTGCGATAATTTTTTTTAGATTTTTGTCGATATCGAAATTATCAGATACATTTTTATTTCTCGTTGAGTTTGTATCTCTCTGTTTCGTGTATGCTTTTAATTTGTATTTTATGAGTAATGAATAGCATATCTGGGTTTTGTTTTAATAGCTTTATGCGAATTCATAACAAATCAGAAGTTTCGTAAAATTTGCATTTTTTTCAGCTGTTTGAACTTCTAGAAAGACAACTAAACTAGTGAAATGCTGTTAATAAATTAATGCAATTACTCGTAACTATACATTTTTATTAATTTCAATTTTTAGTACAGCTCAGTAATATAGCATCAAATTTATAGAATTTCCTCGTAGGTGTTAATGATATGGGCTAATGGTAGCAGTAAATAAATGCATGTTAATTATATGTTTCTATTTTAATTTTGGTGAATAATTTTACGATTTCGTTTGTTGCTTCCTTTACTTATGTTTCCATACTTTATATCTGTACCAGAGAGATAAAGGACACACACCATGTCTACTTTTTTTCAAACTCGATATTTACTTAAGCACTGTTTGTACGCAAGCGCTGAGAGGGCGCTACTACATCCCTAGCGATCCCTTGTGAAATAACTTTGACCCACGCGGGTCAATTGGTTTTTTCCCTCTGTGAAGTTAGGGTGATTCAGCCGCTGATGCGGGATATATTTTTTAATTTAAAGCTCTAACCAATTTAATTGAAAAGTTGAATGTAGTATATTAATGGAATATTGAATGTTATCCTCATTAAAGAATGATTACTATAAGTGCTCTTTTAATTTTATCTTGTGTACCTTTCAAACACGATCTTACTCAACTTTTTATACTCTATTCAGATATATATGGCACTAAGATCTTGATTTAAAACTCACTCTTTTATTAGCCTATAAACGACAATCCAGTAATACCTATCATTACAGTAGAAACATTTTAAACCTATCTCCTTTTTGTTTTGTGCCTTATACCTCCTAGGTACAGATATATTAAATGTGGAACGAAACTAACGACGGTATTCTAAATAATTAAAAGGGAAAAATAAAATAAAAAAAAAGCTTAATTTAGGAAGTAAACACTTATATTAAGAAATGCATTGCAATTAGAGATTTATGCAAAAATTCATGCTCCCGATTTTTTTTTCACGCAATGAATATCTTTTACTTTTGGTCTTATAAGTTAACTTGTATCCTTTTAAATTTTTGAAGATTTTAGGGGCTTGCTGTCACAACATCAGGGCTGAAATTTTTCCTTCATGGGAACAGAAATCCGTCCACCTATGAATACTCAAACGGAATCTTTCGTCATGCAAGTTATTGGTTAATTAAAGTGGTCTTCCAAAAATGTTGTAGCAAGGAATTTAAGTTGAGAAAAATAAGCAAAATGCTTAAGGTATATATATATGTGTGACTCTTGATTGTCAAAATATTAAATTATCACTACATTTGCAGAAGATGAGTATTCAACTTTATGAATTATTAGATTATATTACTCGATGTATTTACATTCTGCAAGAGTTGTTCTATTTTATCTCTTTAATTCATTTGGAACTTTGGAATTATGTTAAGCAGGTTATTGAAAATGTGACGATTTGTTAAAATTTGGATTGAAAAAAATATTGATACATAATGTTTGTATAAATTCCTTTTTTTTTGTCTATTCGCTATGTTAGTATAAAAACCGTGGCTAAAAAGCAAGATTTTGATTTTTTAGGATTAACAACTTTGATAATGTGTAACACAAGTCTGCCACTAAAAAAATTACTACCAAAGTATGGTTCGACATCACCTGTAATTATAATTAAAACGCATACCCGAAAAAGAAAATCTAAATTATTGTACTTTTATAGTACAAAAGAGCAAAAAGTAGAAAGTTATTACAATTTATTACCTAAATGATGTTCGATGTATCAAGAATCTATTATAGCTTGAATCAAACTTTACTCACCACGTCTTGAAGAAATCTTTGAAGTAATTGCCGAAAGCAATTTTCCACGATGGGGAATACATTTTAAGTTCCAGATGTTAAACGCAGCTGGTGCAATCACTAGTTAGCGGAAAGAGTGAAAAAAGGGAGAAAAAAAGTTCGCAAAGGGATAAAAAAACGGGTTTAAAAAATGCTTCCCCAAAAGTTTTGGCCGTTGAACCTACACGATGAATGCAACCCAGAGGTAGAACAAAGCGACAGGGGGGGTTGAACGATAATATTGGACCCCTTTAAACATTCTGTTGGCCCGGGACATTTACCTCGCTTTCACTTTCGGTCAATGGCTTTTATGGATTAGAAGCTTCTTTTACAAGGTGTGGGGGTGACGTCCGGAAATGCAAACACCACCACTGGAAAGGCCAAAGCCCCCGACCCACGTCTGATATGAAGGAATTTCAATTCAGTAAAGCAATTTAAGATCTTCAAACCTTGATTGTGCGTTATTATGGACCTTATTTGGCATGAAAAAGGATGTATTTAGTTATGAACTCGATGCAATTTGTTTGCATTTTGAAAATAAGTGCATCATTAGTATTGTTTTTATTTTAATAAGTTTACCCCCTTTTTTTCTATGTTTTTCCCAAATTAATTTAAAGGACCATCTTGTTATCTATGCAGGTAGACCACCCTTATCTGCAAAACAAATGCATAAGTAAGAGCAAAACTTTTGCATTTTATGAAAACTAGAAATAACTACCTGATTTGAAATGAACAATTATCAGTGAAAATGCTCAACTTTAATGACCTGCAGGAAGATGAATAGCTAGCTAAAATTTATATTGGCTTGTTCAGCTAATAAGCATCTATTAACTTTAGCTAACAAAAAACTTACTATAGTTTAAAATTGTAAATTATTGAAATCCTCATTATATAAGCTATACGAAAGAATGGAAGAGCAAAACATGGTTAGGTTGGTTGGTTGGTTCTTAAAATGCTTTCAAGCTTTTTTTTTTTTTTAAAACAACTAATGTATTCTTTACATTCATATCCTCACAAAGGGTATGCAGGACAGGAACCATTAAAAAAAACTTCTACGAGGATTACTGCAACACATCTACTTCTGAAATAAAAAAGTCCTAGCAAGCTGTTTGGCAAAATCAGTTCCATCTACCGGATTGGCAATATTTCGAACGTCTAGATGTGGATGCATTTAAATACTTCTAGTATTTTCTCAAATACTTTCCAGTTTTCTAAGATACTTTTTATTTTTACATTTATAATTTATTTGATAAAGATCGATCGTAAAGAATTTCAATGTATTAAAAAAGAAGAAAAGAGGAAGGGAGCAATTCCTAAAATGTACGATTATTTTTATTTTTTTATTGAGCAATTTCCAATTGCTTATTGTTCTCTTTTGACCATAGATTGCTATCCTATCCTTTTATATAATTATATATTTTTCGTTGATAATACTTCTTTTCACTCTCTTAGGTTAAAAGAAATTTGGTGACAAAATAAACCCAAAATTTCCATGACACTGTAAAAGCGAACGCAGGATGGGAATTTGTCGCAAATTTGGCATGCTTAAAAATATAATAGTTCCCTCAAAAGTAGCTTTAAAATGTTTTTTTTTAAAGTATAGATACGTATTAACTTATATTGAGAATATTTGCAATCAATAATTTTTGTATTCGTTAATATTTCTTAAAATAGAATAAAGCAATAAATTTTAACAATAAATAATAATAAACAAAGTAAGGACTGCTACTAATTGCAGTCAAGCTAGAATAAAAACAAATTTATATTAAACAATCATTGCTGCTGGCGATAAATTTTTGTGGGAAATTACACAGTCCTTAAAATATAAAAAATACACTGGCGGAAAAAAAAAATCCCAACACCAAGAAAGACTTGTGTTAGATAAACGAAATTTGGTAGGCGTGTTTATACAACTGAAAGATGACATCGATTGAAATTTCGTGTTCCGCGCATAAGTGTGGCGCAGCTGGCGTCACTCAGAACATGCAAATAAGGCTTGTTTTAAAAGCGTGTTGTGAAGCTCGTGTGCATTATTTTTCCGTGAAATTGGACGAATTGCGTTCATGTTAGCCAGGATTACCTTTTAAGAAGACGAAGAAGCCATTATCAACAGCTCACCGAGTTTAAACGAGGTCGTACAAATTGGCTACGAGAAGGTGGATTTTCATTTTGCGATATTACAGAAAGGCTTGGGTGGGAATGTTTCCACCATGCATGATTATGGCTATGGCAAGGGATGGTACTACCTCAAGAAGATCGAGTTCCGAGCTGCGACGTGGCACGACTGAGAAGGAAGATCGCCGAATCTTGCGCATGGCTGTGGCGCATCGTACTGCATCTGCGGCTGACATTCGAGCTGCAGTTGGTACCGTCGTGACCCAAGGAACGGTAAGAAACTGTTTACTTCAAGGACAGCTCCGAGCCAGGCAGCTTGTAGCCGGTATTCCATTGACTGCAAACCATTACCTTTTCCGACGGCAGTGGTGCCATGACAGAGCTCACTGGAGGTCGGAGTGGACATCTGTTGTAATTTTTGATGAAAACAGATTCTGAATTAGTGCCAGTGGTGGCTGTATATTGGTCAGAAGGAGGCCAGGGGACCGCCTGCATCCAAGCGGTCTACGGCCTAGACACACGGGACTCACACCTGGAGTTATGGTCTCTGGAGCAATGTCCTACGACAGCAGGGGCATTCTTGTGGTTATACCAAACTCACTGACTGAAAATTTGTCGTCAGTCTGTTAATTTAACCAGTAGTACAGTCCTTCATGAGTAGCATTCAAGGGGGCGTTTTCCAACCAGATAACGCTCGCCCTCACATCGCTGCTGTAACGCAATGTGCTCTACAGAGTGCTGACATGTTACCATGACCTGCAAAATCACCAGGTCTGTCTCCAATTGATAACGTATGGGATATCATTGGACGGCACCTCGAGCATCATCCACAGTCAACAATGACGGTCCTAGTATTGACACAACAAGTGCAACAAGCATGGCACTCCATACCACAAAGTGACATTCGGCACCTGTATGACATAATGCATGGACGCTTGCAGGCTCGCCTTCGAAATTCTGGAGGTTACATCCTCTATTAAATTAACATAATTTCACATTTGCACAGCATTTTCTTGAGCTTAAATTATCCAGTGATTTTGTACATTTAATCAATTAAACATGTTAATTAGACAATTGCATTACCCAAATTTCATTACTCTACGGCAATTTTTTCTTGGTGTTGGGATTTTTTTTTTCCGCCAGTGTATTTATTGTGATAGTTAAAACTAATTCAAAAAAAAAAAAAAACATTTGGAAAAATATAAACTGATAAACGTTTAACATTTCAACTTTTAAAAACATGGAGGTTGGCTTGGCTGAAAAAAAATTCTTGATTGTTCATTAAGAATTGCAGCCAAACCAACTTATCAGAAATGAATTTTTCTTATTTGTTTATTTCTTTATTTTATTTGACTTTTATTTCTTTAATTTATTTTTTATTTTTTTCAGATAATACACTTTTTACAGCCAAATGTGTTGAGGCATTTTGCACTACAAAAGCGAATGACAGAATATTTCTTGAAGAAGCTTATTTGATCTTTACCGCAGTACTTCCCCGACTCAAAGAAAAAGAAAAATCACCCCGAGGGCCTCGGCCCCCCTTCGTATTCTACTGGGTTGCATATAGGAAAAGCAGCTCCATCTACCGGCAAGTCAACATTTCCACTGCCTAGAAGGGTCTATATAGTTGTATAAATATTTCTACTCATATACTTTATAGTCTTCTAAGGTACAGATTTATCTATTTTGTTAGAATTATTGTAGGGTTTGGTGAAAAAATAAATACAAGAATTTTTTTGAAAACTTCCAATTTTTTGTAGTTATTTTATATTACAATAATGAAGAGCACATTATAGTGTGTTTTAAACAGAAACAAGAAATGTGATTTAAATAGTTTATAACATTTTTCTTTTCATATGTGGGTTATTGTTTCCAAGTAGGCTAATTTAGAGTTAAAAAACTGATTTATATTAACAGTTTAAAACGCAATGTTTTTTACTTATTGGTTATTTTATTTTATTTTTACTTTATTTATTTGTTTATTTATGTTTCTTTCTTTTTTGAGTTAATTTGAGCTGATATAAAGTATTAAAAATATAAATGGCCATGATCAATCCTATTTATTTTTTGCCCATTCTTAATTTAATTAACATAGTATAATGCTCAATATAAAGTGGTGATAGTGAAGGTTATGAGTTATTTCATTTGTAAAACATTAAAAATCTTATCTTGCAACAGCGATAATTTAAGCTTAATCCCGTAACATAAAAGCCTAAATTCATCACTCTCTCTAAGTTAGTCCATTCCCTCACTTATGAGGAATATGATGGAGTGATTATGACGGAATAACGAATTATAAAAAAGTATTTTCCTTTGCAACAATTAAATGAATTTAGATTAGACTTGGTGGGCTTTAACTACAGCTAAATACTTATAAAGCAGCAGGAATAAGAAATTTTTAATATTTATCTGTATCCAGTAGACAGTGATGAGGTACAAAAAAACTTTCAGTCCATTCTCTGTCAAAATTTCCCTCTGAGAACAATAGAACAGATTTTTTTTTTTCTTTTCTTTTTTTTTTTTTTTTTTTTGTGCAATGTGCTGTGATAGCTCCCAAAACATTCTGGATCCATCAACTAGCTTTATGTCTTCTTTAGTAGTATTTTGGTAGGTCATTGATGGAAGGACGCAGGCCCGTCATTTAGTGGGGGAAGGGGGGGGGGTCATTTGCCCCCCCCCCCCCCGACTTTGAGAAATAAATGTATTTACGTATGAGAGTGCGTGGTTTTTGTTGTTTTCTGGTGAAATTGTATTGTGTTTTTACCCTTTGCCCCCCCCCCCCGTGGAAAAACTTGAAATGACGTCCCTGGAGTGACGTAAGAAGGTGGGGATAGTATTCGATAATGGCATTAAGGTTTAATATTTTTAACTACACATTTTAAGATTGTCCATATTTGAACATAAAATTAAATGATTAAAAACAATGCAGTCATACTTAAATATTGTAAAAATTAACTCGAAAAGTCGAAATTTTGTGTGGGGACTGTACGGGAGTGACGAACGATTAATATTAACTGCGGCATTAATTAATTTACAATTTCTAAATTATAAAACAAAAACTAACAAAATAACTTTTAAACACCATATTAATGCATTCCTATTAAATTTATATAAATAACAATGATAATATAATGAAGTATGGGTTTGAGATAATAATTTGGCCTATTTGGAGAGAATCACATCTTTATTTATGAAATCGGGTAAAGTATAAGGGTCATAGTTAAAATCTAGATGTAAAACCATGATAACTGACAGTATAATTCAACTTCGCAGAGATGGCCTATGACTCCTCCTTTTTTCAGGATTGTCCATTTTTAGGAAGGGGTGATACGCAGATGAAAATTGAGGAATGGGATTCACAATTGATGGGGAAATTTGAATGGGTAGAAATTCGACCTATTTTAATACCTATTTTAAGGAATGGACTCGTTTTTTCATTTGATTGACACCGGCCATCTCGTCGCGGTTGAATTATATTTAAATATACTGAACACAGCTTGTTTTTTAAGAACTTTGTTTATTAAATTACAAATTTGTGATGGTCAGCTATGGAAAAAAGTGGCTCACCAATATATTTAACGATATTTGACTTTTCAGTTTTATCATCATCATCATCAGGGTGTAATAATTTCCCACGTTTTACTAATTATAAGTTTTCAATTTTTTCCAGGAATATATTAAAGATAACGGATAGCATCCACACAGCGTCTTAATTACTGAAATTATATATATTACGGAAATATTACTTTTAAAAAAGCTGCGAAAAGAAAAAGTTACTTAATTTTTTTTTAAAAGTTTTTTTTCCCTTAATCAAGCTTTATGCAACTGCTTAGTTTTTACAAAAAGCTTCTAGATCTAAGCTCTAATTTTTATTAATATTTAAAATATTTTTGGGAGGATAAAATATCCTTTTAAAATAAATTGAAAATTATCGTTACACAAAAAATACCAAGGATTTATCAAATATTACTAGAATACGATCATGCACTACTTTTAATCTCTGTATTACAGTTATGCTCGAATGCATTTAATCCTGTTTACCTTAAAAACAATAAATGTTTAGAAAAAAATAATAGTTAACTGAGATCTGTCTCATAAGATTAAGTGCTTTCAGAAGAAGGATGTATGTAAAGTCTAACCTATAACAGCTTTTCCCCATCTAACCAAATTTTTTCTAAAATTTTATATAAAATAAATCCAGCTTAGCTGTTAATTATGAAACGCTCTTGAAATATTTAGCAACCTTTGTGTACAGTCAGTCTGATGAAAATATTGATGAGCAAAATTTCACAGAAAAATTAAGAGAGGCTCATATTTTAAAAAATTGCGTAAGAAAAGAAAACGATTTGTTTCACAAAACGAAATATTGACAGTACTAAATTCGGATTTTGACATTTCATTCCTAATTGTTAATATGAAAAATGAATATTTTACTCATTCGCCCTTTAACTTCAAAGATATGGTTCTTTATTTGATGCATCACTTTATCTCATCTAATATTATATTTTTAAATGATAGATCTCAAAGTGCTTGGATGTGTCCAAGAAAATATTTTGCTTCAAATAATAAGCGCACCCCTCTTTTAGCAGCTTTTTCCTGCTCTATCTGGCAGACAGAATAAATCACAGAAATTAATTTAAAAATTATTTTGGCTTTTTATTCATCATAGTTGAAAAAGGTAGATAAATAATTTAAAATAATAAAATGACATTACTTCTATTATATTTTTAAATGATAGATCTTAAAGTGCTTGGATGTGTCCAAGAAAATATTTTGCTTCAAATAATAAGCACACCCCTCTTTTAGAAGCTTTTTCCTGCTCTATCTGGCAGACAGAATAAATCACATAAATTAGTTTTAAAATTATTTTGGCTTTTTATTCATCATAGTTGAACGAGGTTTATAAACAATTTAAAATAATAAAATGACATTACTTCCAGTTTAAAAGCAGGTCTCTATACATTGGTCAGGTGAGATAGTAGAAGAAAATACGCATGATAAAATAAGAGTCTTTATTATTATGACACAAACTGAATCAAACATAAAAACATATCTGGTGTAAAAAATATTTTCCCGGTAAAGCAGTACCAGAACAACTTTCAAGTGCGTTGTGGCATCAATCCCTCGTATACGTATCGTCTAAGAAATTAGTATAAAGTTATTAGGTGAGAAAGTGCATAAAATAATACAGAACGCACAAGCTACACTGGAGCATTAACAGGCAATGTACACAACACAAACATAAAATTAATTGGAAAAATCAACAAAAAATTAATCCCCTGCTAAAGAACCAATAATTTATCTGAAAATCGTTCGCTCCTGATGCATCAATTACAGCAGCAAACCTTTAATTAATGGGTGAATAAATAAAGAGAAACCATGAATGGCGTAAAGTAATCATTTTCCTTCCTAGGTTATCACTTTATCTGATAGTGAAGTAGATAAGGAAGGAGTTCATTGAATTCTTTTCCTAATTGAATCACTCTGATAGATATTAAGCTAAATCTGATATTTGTAACGAAGAGAACCTGGTTCTTGAGCAAGAAAGGCTTGAACTATCTTGATACAGTGTATTTCATCAGTTTTTGTATTTTACTTTACTCAAATGTGTTTGCTTGTGATTATCCTTATTAAAGAAAGGCTGACAGGAATTTCTTCGGTATGTATGTTAAGACAAGCAAAAGATTGTTGTAGTTTCTCTAGGTGCAAATGTATTGTTTGAAGTTCCACACTAGCCATGGAATAATAATGAATTGTTTGTGACACATTTCATATATTATTAATGCCTATAATTGACGCAAACTTAAAAGTTAGATACGATTTTGTTTTCAATGTACTCTTTTTTTATTCAAAACGCAAATGATTTTCTTCATTTAATAAGGAAAGGAGTCTTGTGTTTATGCTCTGCAAGTCGACTAACATTTGCAGATCCTACACTCATGAACAAAACTAACCCAAGTAAGGATAGAAAGTGTGGCTTTGGAGTATAACATTCTTAATAGTAAAAAAGAAGAACGAGCGACATTTAGCAATTCATTTAGCAAAATCACTTTTTACAAGAGCTATTACTTAACTATGTTGTTACTTTCTTCTCAATTTCAGAAAATTGATAGTTTTACTAAAGGTGCCTAAAATATAATTAATTCATAACTTAAAAAAAATGTATCACACCAGAAAACACGCATCTTTGTATAAAAATATATGCAAACTTTTTAAAATTATTATGATCTGTGAATTTGATCCAATTCAAGTGTTGTTTTCACAGCTCTGAACAGAACTCGATCAACAGCTGCCTTGAAAGCTATCCATCTATAGATATATACTATATATGGATGTTTTTTTGTGAGTGAATGGGTCGTCTGCGTGTATGTTCCTTAAAAAAATTCACAATTTACGCTGAATTCGGCAAAAGAGCTCCTTTTATTCTCGCTTTAGGTACATAGGGTTTTTTCGCCCCTGTGGGGGGGGAGGGAACTACCCCTAAGAGGGCGGTTTGTCAAAAATAATTGCGAAACGGAATTTTTATGCTTATTTATAACAATGACTAAATTTTTTTAATATTAAAAACTCGAAGACTTATAAATTTAAATGTTGAGCTATAAAATTGCTCTTTTCTGCACGCTAACGGATAAATTTAAGCTTTTTTTTTCTCTTTTATTTAAACATAATTGTTGAACTACGTCGCTTGAAGCAACTTTTATTTCCGAGATACACCGTGCAAAGCAGCTAGTAAATGATAATGTCGAAACACAAGCAAATGATCATATCTAATAAAATCGGGGGTGATTTTTCATTTTCCAGCTTCCTCTGTTAAGCAGAAAAGTGGGTTAAGTTCAATAGAATGATTAATGATGCATCAAAGATTAGAAAAAAAAAAGCAATAGAGCTGTTTTTAAGCATAAAAAGTACAGGTTGCAGTTGAGTTTTATATGTTTTAGAAAAGGTAGGGTTTTTTTCTTTTTCTTTTTTTTTTTTTTTCATTTTTTAATCTTTTTTCCAATATGTTTATTTTCTGGTATAATATACTTCGTTGCGTAGCGTTAAGTTTCAAATTTCTCCGTTTCAGTAAGTTAACATTAATCTTTGACTTTTGCAAATCATTGCTCTATAACTTTTTTATTTTACCGAAAACTCAACAGGCAACGTATATTACTTCTGCAGGTAAAGAGTTAGTATTACAAAACTTGAGGTAAAATTTAAAAATGAAGGGAAACGTGGAATTGTAAAACACTTTACTTTCACTGCTAATTTTATTCGTATGGTAAATTATATTCGTAGGGATACGGGGTAAAGTGAAAGAGCGGGGCATAGTGAAATGGTAAAATATTTTCAAAATAGCAGCATTTTAACTGTGTACTTACACACATAGTTCAATCCAGTCAAAAATTGTATTGCTCTACAGGGCAAGGGAGAAAAAAAATACAAGTCATTTTCGAAACTTGATACATATACCTTGTAATATTTTGTTTTTCAAAAAAAATGTTGTAATAAATTGATCGAGTTTTTGTAATTAACATTTAAAGTACCAATAGTGTAATACTTGTTTGGTTAGTATTAGGCATGTTGTGATTTTGAATATTTTATACAATTTGTTAAATTTACACAAAGCAAAGTAAATGGGGCAAAGCGAAATTGTTCTTTCGTTTATTTATCCATTCATTTATTAAATTACTTATAAATTCATAGATTAATTAATATACATTCCTTCAGATATAATTTCATTCATTGACTTTTTTAATCACTCACATATCTTTTATTTAGTATTAATCTGTGCATTTAATTATGTATTTGCTTATAGTTCCATTAGTTATTAATTTATTTATTCATTCGTGGTTTTTTTTCATTCATTTTTTTAAATATTTTTTACCATAAAATATTTCATTGGAAAAATATCTTACATTTATCTTTGTCCCATGAAAAAGGGAAATATTTCTCTTTTTTTTTTTTTTTGAGGTACAAAATGAATAATACTATTTCAATGCAAATTGTATCATGTATTACATTGTTATTCCTTAATTTTCATTTATTTTCAAAACAAATTTCCGATTTTCTCATTTTGAAAAAGGCAAGCTTATCTTATATTAATCGGTTTGACCCTACATTCTCCTTACGTCTGCTGCCTTCAGTCAGATAATAGTTTCGTGTGTAGATTAAGGTATATAAAATGGTGCAATCAATTCTTTTTCGAAACTGAACATTAGTAGTAAAAATTCTGGTGGTAAGTCACTAGCACTTTTTCTTATTGTACGTGGAAAAAGTTTTTCTTATTGGCATTATATACATTGATAAGCACTACTGAAATACAGTTGTGTGTATCACAAAAAACTTTTTTGGAAATCTAAAATTTAAGGTTGAATGATAGTTGCCCCTATAGATCTCATCATACCCTAAAAGGTTTTATTAAAATCAGAAAATATTTTGGTGTGCCGCATGAAGCTAATATTCCCTTATTTTCTTCAAAACATGCATGTTTAGTTTTAAGTTAAAGAAGTATTTTTTTTTATTTTCAAAATTAATGATGTAAACAATGATGTTGAATATTATTGTTTAAAAAAAAAATAACTCTTAAACATTGGTATAACTAGTCATTGCAAAAGCAGGCAATCATCAACTAAATGTCTTGGAAAACTGGATGGTTGCTTTACCGTATCTATAGATCAAGCTCGGATCCAGAGGGGGGTCATGACTCCTTCCCCCCTTAAGCGACCAAATATAGCAAAATATTACAAAAAAATCGCCAAACACCCCCATCCCCCCCCCAAAAAAAAATTACCCTTTGACCAACTCCCTTTCCGGAAATGACCCCCTCCTTAACCATGCTGGATCCGCTCTTGCTATACATAACAGATACGGGAGATCTATGGTGTGGCAATTAACCGAAGCTTTGCCTTTGAACGCATTATAATGCCCTATATGGGTAATATTTGTACTCGTAGCCAATAGACCAGAAGTTCTTAATATATTCTTTACAATACAGGGCTCATAAGCCTTCTTCAATGCTGCTGTGTACCCCCCCCCCCCCCCAATGCATTTTGATGTAATAATACCCACATAAAATGTCAACGATGAAAAATGGCGTATTTAAGTCCATTGTAATAGAAATTAGTTAAGAAACAAAACTGGGAATAGTCAGTAAACGCTTTAAATACTACAAACCTTAGCCTAGAGCCTTTGGATCAAAGATGTGTGCCAAACATCCACTATATTACTAGAATTCAATTAGATGGAGAACAGATGACGTTCGCTCAATTTTAAATCAGCTCGATTTATTTGGAAACAATACGAATACTCGGTAATCAGGTGTGAGACAATTAATTACGTACTCTAAATCTAGATAGAATGCGGAAAGGAATCGATTAATTGTTTATCAATCTTTCTGATTGTGCTGATGGCTTCATTGAAATTACATAAATAAGATCGTAATGAATAAATGTTTCAAATTAATTCAGAATCTACAGATTGAAAAAAAAATAGAAACGAGTTGTTTTTGAACAATTGAAATCGTGTTGTTAACTAAGATAAACTTATACGTATATGTAAAATAAATAAGGAAGTTTTTTGAAAGTTGATGCATCAGAACACTTCTAGAATTAAGCATGAAACAATCTTAAAAACATTTTTTTTCTTCCAGAAAGTGACAAAAACTTGCTATATGATTACGTCATATGGCAAATCTTTCCTGAGTTACTTTATACGTGGCTGTTTATCATACATTTACATAATATGTGTGCAGTTTTCAACTGAAGCTCAACATTAAATAAAAACAGCTGTTCATATAAATAAGATTATTTGATAGTTGGCATTTGATTTGATTGAAGAGCAAAAATCTGAGAACTGTCACTCTTAGCTTTATGAGGTGATTCATGACATCTCAGATTTTCTCTAAAACATTACCAGTTGACACTTATATTATTACAAGGACAAATCCGGAATTCTTTGCCCTGAATTTGAGGTTTCAATTTTTATGGATCCCCTGATGATCAATGTGCGGTATCAAAAATTGAGAGGATTTCAAAGACATTTAAATTTTCATGAGCCACAACTTTTTCTGCAAACAACTGCATCGAAATTCGTTTTATATCTGAAGTACATGAGATTTAAACTTCAGACAATAAATTAAAAATTTGTGGTACCTTGTTCAAAGTAGGTCACAAAAAATGGAATGTTCAACTTTTGTTAGCTCTTTTAAGGCTCAGAAACAACCTGAGTCTTCTATTCCCCTTATGAAGAGTAATCTGCAAAGTTGTTTGAAGGAAAAAAATTATAAATTACTGAGGCAATTTGACACATTACTTTTTACATTGGGCCTTTTGGTTACATTAGGCCAACATTGGAAAAAAATCATATTTTGCCGATATTTGAACTGCCGTAACTTCTTCCGGAAACTTAAATAATTGTAGGTAGCCATAATGGCAATACACAAAGTCCTATCTCGCCATTTACGAAGAAGAGAAATTTTTGAAGATAAACTATAGATATATCTAGTTTTCAATTACATAGCTCTGTTATTTTACCCATTTTATCACAAATAACTTTGTTTACTATACATTAATAGATACTATCTGTTAAAACAAATACAAACCATTGTTTACTACCAAATACACTAGCCTCTACAAGTGGAAAGAATAGTTTCCTTGAAAAAGCAGGAGAACAATTAAAACGATTTTTAAAATGTCATAGATAAATTTTCGCTTAAACTAAATATCAAACCAAACTAAATTTTAAAATACCTTTTTAGTAAAACAAAGGCTATCTAAAGGTTTAATAAGAAAAACACGTGCTTTAGAAATTAAACTTAATTAAAAGTTGGAGAAGCTTTACTGAATTTTAAAAAATAAATATAACTGGTTTCAATTATTTAAACTGAAACTATTAACTATTAAGCATTTAAAAAATACTTACTAGTAAAATTAACTGATATTTTCGTTTTATTATAGCATACAAATCAGATAACTTTCAGCAGTCCATTTGTGCATTTCTTTTAAATTGTAGTGCCCTGAAAATCTGGTTAAGCAGGAATTATTTTATATCTGCTTTAGCGCACTCTATATAGCAATAAATAAAAACCTTGAATGTGTTACTCTGTCATTTTTAACGCTAGTCTGCAGGTTTTAGACAATAGTTCACAACGCTGACTTCCGATTTGAAAACAAAAGCTTATCTCCAGTACTCTGCAAAATAATGTGGGATTTGAAATGATAGGTATTCTCCCCCTTACCCAGCTAATGGGTTGGAACAGAATGCATCGACGGAGATTAATCATTTCTACATCCGCTAGCTCATTCAAAGTCTTCATTTTAAAAAAAAGGAATTTTTAAAAAATGTTATAATGACAACAACAAAGTCGATTTTAACTGTAAAGTGTAACAATCAACAGTATTCGGGGTGCTTTGAAATATAAATGCTTCAATGAATATTTCATCGCAATAAAATTTGAAGTAAACTGTTAAAATATTTCAAAAAGCGTATTTTATTAGTAAATTATGCATTTATTAATTACATAATCAAGTCATTGTAAATCATTACTTAAATTAATGCTTAACAAACTAATTAACAATAAACTAATTCATGCTTTTCTCAACATACTCTTCTTTGTCGTCATAGAATATTTTAGAGTTAATCAGTTCAAAATCAAACACAATGGAACTGAACTATTTTTTTAAAAAATTATGTTAGGAGTTAAAAATCAAGTTGACCGTTGATGTAAAATATTATAAGGATTATTACTAAAATAATAGCATTTATTTCAGCCTTATTTATCAAATATTATTATCTATGAAAGATGAGCTAAGCAGCTATTTGTAGAAATGAATACATTTTTAGGACACAAGTATACATAGTACGAAATGGTCATGTATGTGTCTATGTAAAAAAAAAGTTGAAAAATAATTACATCTTGACTGATACACTAGGTGGCCAAAAGTATCCGGACACTTTCAAAAATTCACATTTTTACATATAGCTGGAGAAATAAGTGATCAATTGTTCTTTAACTTTAGTCATACAAAATATAGGCTTCACCGAACATTTCCAAGTTGAAATTAAATTACCCTTGCATTTGGGGGACGATAAGAAGGGGGGTCGAAAGAATAACCGCTTTTTGACCATAACTCTTTGAAAATAGCTCGGAATAAGCTATGCATTTCAGTAATTAATTAGCATACTATGTATAATTACTGCACAAATTCAAATGAACGTACCACTCTTACTTCCGAAGATATGAAACATTTTTTAAAAAACGGCAATTTTATTTGAAGGGTTTTTGCTCATAACACGCAGAGTTTTAGATCAAACCTTATTAAAACTTCAGGAAAGATGACAAAATACAAGAGAAAGAACATACTAAAACGGTTTTTAAAAATATTAAAAATCCGATGAGATATGAACGTTAAAAGGAAAAAAAATTTCACGGCGCATGCGCGAACGACAGAAATTTATAACTACAAAAATATTGTAGCCTGGTATATACTGCATCTTATAAAAAAAGTTCCAGTTGAATATCATGAAAATTGAAAAAGATATCAGCGGTCTAGTGAGCTGTATTTCATTCATTCGCAGACAATACATACATAGTGAGGGTCTATCCACAAAGAGCTATTTTTAAAATAAAGGTTATTTCGTCATCGTTCAAAATCAACGTTTCAGGGGGTCTCCGGATACTTTTGGCCACCTACTTATAAGGTCTTTTTGGCCGAATGGGCGAAATGTGACTTCTATGCCAAATATAAATTTTTAAACAGTATACAATTTAACATTGAAAAATATGCTCGATTGTCCCCACACTATTTGTGAACAACCCCTCTCCATTTATGAATTGACTGCAAATGAATGAATTACAGCTCACTAGATCGCTGATATCTTTTTCAATTTTTACGATATTCAACTGGAACTTTTTTATAAGATGCAGCATACACCAGGCTACAATATTTTTGTAGTTATAAATTTCTGTCTTTCGCGCATGCGCCGTGCAAAATTATTTCCTTTTAACGTTCATATCTCATCGGATTTTTAATATTTTTAAAAATCGCTTTAGTATGTTCTTTCTCTTGTATTTTGTCATCTTTCCTGAAGTTTTGATAAGGTTTGATCAAAAACTCTGCGTGTTATGAGCAAAAACCCTTCAAATAAAATTGCCGTTTTTTAAAAAATGTTTCATATCTTCGGAAGTAAGAGTGGTACGTTCATTTGAATTTGTGCAGTAATTATACATAGTATGCTAATTAATTACTGAAATGCATAGCTTATTCCGAGCTATTTTCAAAGAGTTATGGTCAAAAAGCGGTTTTTCTTTCGATCCCCCTTCTTATCGTCCCCCAAAAGCAAGGGTAATTTAATTTCAACTTGGAAATGTTCGGTGAAGAATATATTTTGTATGACTAAAGTTAAAGAACAATTGATCACTTATTTCTCGAGTTATATCTAAAAATGTAAATTTTTGAAAGTGTCCGGATACTTTTGGCCACCTAGTGTATATATATACCGTAAAGTCGGGTTACTTGGACCCTAGGGGGTTACTTGAGCCCATTACAGTAAAATGATAAAATCTAGGTTTGGTACTTATTAGTTGAAGACTTGCACGTAGTTCCTCGTTTCTCCGCAAGGTAGAAGCACTCTGCAATATCTAACGCTAGTACCAAACCCAGATTTTATCATTTTACTGTGGGCTCAAGTAACCTCCTTGTGGGTCCAAGTAACCCGACTTTACGGTATATATATATATATATATATATATATATATATATATACTAGCTGACCCGGCAAACGTTGTTTTGCCATATAAATAATTTCCTAGTAATTTCTACTGTAGACAAAAATAGCTTACTTATTGTAAGTCTCTGAACTTGCCATTTAAAATCCTGGCTTCGATCACGTTTTTCATTAATTTTTGAATGGCTAATCGCGTACCGTTGCACAGCCGGGGCGGGTTCAAATTACGAAGCAATATAGTTGGAGATCCAACCTTTATTTTTTAAAAATTTGTGTCACTTTAATGGTCGTTCATATACCCCCCCCCCCTCTCGCAGTGAAACAAAACTTTACACAGCAGATTTTGCCTAATAACTCAATACTCATGGTGTTTGATACATTTTATTTGTTTGTAATGATGTTTTTTGGTCACAACCAATATGAAAATCACAAAAAATAGTTACTTTAATTTTTAACATATATTTATCTTCTTCAGAATTTTTGACTTTTAATTTTACCTTGAATTTGACGTAAATGCAAGGTATAAAATACAGAATTTTATAAAGGTACAAAAATTAACATAATATAATTGATAGTGTATATAATTTTTGAAAAAATAATGTAAGTGCCGCAAATCAAAAACCATTTATTGCCACAATCGATTTAAAGCCACCAAAAATGGCACAAACGTCCATAAGAAAATTCTACAGCATCGAAGGACCCCATTGCCAATTTTAACAAAGATCCGACCAAAACTGTCATTTTGTACTATAAAAAAATATGGGGTAGATCCCCATGAGGGGATGTACCTGCATAAGGACATTACAATCATTAAAATCATTCAAAAAAAAAAAAAAAAACCATGCAGCTGTTCGAAAAAATCCTTGCGGGCCTGGATTCGATCTCATTCTATCAGGAACTTCAACCTGACATTACAATCATTAAAATCATTCAAAAAAAAACCATGCAGCTGTTCGAAAAAATCCTTGCGGACCTGGATTCGATCTCATTCCATCAGGAACTTCAACCTGACGCGCATAACCACTTGACCATCGGGTCGTTCATTGAAGTAAGGATTTATGGTAACACATATTGTTTTAAATGACATGAAATGTTAGTTTTTCGATCATAACTTTTTTTCTAGTGAACAAATATCGTCATATGAGTACATGGTACCTAAGTTACACCATCTCCTATCGATTTAAAAAAAATCGTCCAAATCGGTTCAGTAGATCAGATGTTATGTGCGAACAAAAAAAAATTTAGGGGTGGACTACCCCTAACATTTAGGGGGATGAAAAATAGATGTTGGCCGATTCTCATAGATACTGGATAAGCACAAAAAATTTCATCAAAATCGGTCAAGCCGTTTCGGAGGAGTATGGCAACGAAAACTGTGACACGAGAATTTTATATATTAGATATACATTTGGGGGGATGGCATGTTTTTGGGACCCTCCCACATGTTATACAGAAAGAGCTTTTTCGAACTAAAGTCGTGGTCTTCCCCCTGATGAAATGCTGCGCTTTGGTTCGCTTTTGTATTTTGGTTTTCATCTTTTCATTTTGTTTGCTTTTTTCAATATATATATATATATATATATATATATATATATATATATATATATATATATATATATATATATATATATATATATATATATATATATATATATATATATATATATATATACATTCTAATTTGCGAACAAAAATCCTTTTATGCAAGTAAAATGGAGGCATGCTTTGTCAGTTTGCATGTCAGCCTTAAATATTCATGGTAATACACTTTTACAGCGCCAAAATGACCCCTGGTAGAGATCTTTAGAACCATTTTTTTTATCTCGGGTATCGAAATACCATGTTCTATTATGTGCGCCCATGAAATTCGGTAATGTTTCGTCCAGGGCTTCGCGCCCTAGAGAGCTCGAAACACCTCATGATCGGTACTTATCAACTAGTTTTATTTATTTTTTTTTTTTATTCAACTCAAATATATACCAGAGTCTCAATCAGATTGATTTTTACGAAAATAAAGAGTAAAAACCCAAAAGCAAGTTGTCATTCAAAGCTATGCCACCATATACCCAGCGGACAATTTTAATATGTAAAATTCTATGTGTCTATCATTTTATCAGCATTTTTTTTATAAAAACCATACACGGCACAACCTTTATCAGAATCTGTACTTGATCAACTTAAAAAATTGTGATAAAAGCTCGCTTGAATTAATTCGATAGTCAGTTTCCGAAAGTAAAGTGTTGAAAGACTATAAAAAAAGAAAAGAATTTGTCGAGAATAAATTAAATATTTTTAAAACATCTATTCATAAATCTTGCACATAAAGCAATACTTAAAGAGCCTGATAATGTATTCTGAGACAAACACAGGTGAAAATCAATAAAGGGAAACGATGAAATTTGATTTTTCTTTGCTGAAGCACTTGAGCACTGAATTACTGTCAAAGCATAAGGGGGAAAAAATATCGTTTTATAGATTTTTCACTCGTTCGAAAAAAAAATTCCATCATTCTAATCACTATAGATAGCAAAAATTCCTTTATTTTTGTTTTGTGGGTTTGCTATTTGCTCCTAAGAAAAGTCAACAGTTAGCTACGAGGAACTCTACGATTGAAGAACTAATTTTAATTTTAACAAAGCCATCGTTAAAACAAATTTGTTTTCGTTCCGCAAAGCGAAAAGCTAATTTTACCCTTTTTTCCTTGCACCTCCTGAAAATGCTCTATTCAGTACGCTCAAAAAGTTTCCATTTTTATTCATCGCACCCTGCTTTAAATTTAATGGCATTCAAATCTCTTCCCTTTTTCTGTTGAGCAACATTCATATCACACAGCTATGTTCATACAACTAAAACAAACCTTAGTTTTAAACCTCAGTGTAACTACTCGAAAAAAAAAGGACTCTGTCAAATGTAAGAAAAATTATCCCCAATAAAAACACACATTAAATATTCTCTCTTCTCCAACAAAGATTTTAATTCCTATCAGCTTGTAAAAGAATTTTGTATCATTTAGTTCGCTTTACTCTGTTTGTGTCACCTTCTTTGGTTAAGTCAGTTGTTACAGCGATGGTTTGTCTTTTTTGACTGTTTACTTTAATTGCTTTCAGTTCCTTTGAGGAAATAAAATTAAAATAAATTAACTAATTGCTATATTAAGTGAGAATTTTATCAGTTAGCGTAATGGTATTTTACTACAATTCTTATTTTCTTGTTATTGTAAACGGTAAAAATCCATGGGTGGCAAAGTAATGCGATTTTCCGGTACTGAAGTATGAAGAAGAGGTATTCTGAGTTACATTGAATTGAGTAAAACTCTTTGTTTTAAAAAACATACAACATTAAATATGTTTCTCACTCCCTTTTTTTTCTTTGCTACAATCAACTAACTCGTCTACATACTCGTATACTCAAGCGCTTTTATTTTTATTCATTAATTTATTTTATTTTTTTAATTGCTCAAATTTCAATCACATAAATCGTTTATTTTTGATTAAAATAAAGATAACAGTGAAAAGAAAGCACGAATCGTTGAGAAGACACCTAAAACTATTGGGCTTTATTGAAGTTTTTTTTTATAATTATTATTATTTCATTTAAATCTTACAACAAAGCATATTTGATCATTCCTCAATTAAAAAAAAATATTGATTTAAGGGGGGTTCTCAAAATAAGGGAGAATTTTTACCCTCAAACATTCAAAATAATTTGCCAGGCTTTCTAGAATTTTTAAACTTCAGATATGCTTGATTTGTTATTATTTTTTCTCCATTTAAAAAAAAGGGGGAAAGACTCACTTTTGAATTTAAAATAATTAAGTAGAACGTAATACATGTTTGAAATGTCAATAGCATGGAAGCCCTCAGCGGCTACGCCTTGTATAATACCGACATTTTTGAAGTATTAGAATTGTATTTTAGACCAAATAAGTGTCATTCATTGTTTAAAGGAATTCAAAGAGATTATTTATCCTAGAAATTCAATTTAAAAAAAAAATTAATATTTTACAAAAGAATAAAAGTTTTCCCACGATTTTTATTTCTTAACGGTACATACTTTAACAGATAATTATTAATCCATATTTAATTTTTATAATCAACAAATAGTTTAAAATAAGAAAATAAGTTCTCCCAGCAGCAAGCAGTTTTAGATCAGTATTTAAATAGAAGCATCAATGCCTTTTTTGAGAACAAAAAGTCAAGTTGCGAACAAAGGTTATTAGATTGAATAGTAATTTTCGTAATAAATTTAACTAAAAATTGTATTTTATAAATTTGCATATTTAATATGTCTATATAATTTAGAAAGGATTAATGTGTTGCAATTATTTTATTGTTTATAAAACCACTGAAATTAAAATTTTCATTAGCATGGATAAGTACTGGTGTCATTTGGCAGAGTTTTGTGTCCATGTCAATAAAAAAAGGGTAATGAAATATTAATGATGTTCTTAATGGTAAAATATCCAGAACACTTTATTAACGAATCATTTCTTTCTTATTTTTTTTCAAAAAACTACTCTTGATAATATTTTTAGATTTTATTTTTTGAAATAAATTAGTCTTTCTTAGACCAGTAACGCCCATGGGGAAGGGCCACCTTTGGTAAGTATTATATTTCTCCTCGGAAAAAAAATGCAAAGAAAGGCACTCTAGCGAGTAGGTGGACATATGCCCCTTCGCCCTTATCGTGTCTTCTTTAAATATTATGGGGGGCAGTGTGCTTATTTTGGCATAGACATTGAGAAAATTGAGGCGGGGGGGGGGTTCAATGAAATGTGATCTGTTTACACTTAAAATCAAACATGAAACGAATAAAGATTCTTAAATATAAAATCTTCAAAAAAAGATTATTGTACTCGATTTACGCCACATAAGGAAGCATCAAAGAATGCATTTTTGTCCTCCGCCGTGATTACTTAACTCACCTACTGAGGTTTGAACATCCAACTCCATTTCAGCTGTCATCTCTTGTCTCAAAAATATGACCTTTTTAGTGCTACTACAATTAGGGAAAATTTTAAAGTTTTCGCTCAAAATTCTGAAGTTTTGAGGCCATGCTTCTCACAAAATATATTATTTCAATCATAAAAAGAAAAATTACCTATAATTTCTATGTTAATAAGACAGTTTTGTCAAGTATTACGTTTTACTCCGGGGAAGAGTGCAAAAACGAAGAATCCCAGTACACATATAGAGAAGCTGCCACAGTACCACATGCTTCCAAAGGTCTGGCTGAAAACTAATATATTAGAATTTGTTTCTTTGGTAACTTTCCTTTAATTGCACTGCTCATAGATGAACTTTATGCGTTTGCGTACTCGGAGCAAAATATTTTGTTCATTTAAAAAAGATTTTGCCTGTATAACACTGTACTAACTTTTGACACTTTCTTGTATTTCAATAAAAGAAACAAATGAGCAGCTGTCGTATTTGACGTAATAATCACCTTTACGTGCAAAGCATTGGATATTCCAGAGTTAAAGTTAAAAACTCATTAGCATGGATAATTATTGTTGTCAATAGCGAAGCTTTTTCTACCTGTGTCAATAAAAAATGTCTGTGAAAAATTAATTACTTTTAATAGTAATTTAAATATATAACTATTCTGACAACAGGTAAAGTATACAGGAATAGCAGAGTATTCTAGTTTTATATTATTCTAGTAGTTGTTGTATTCTAAAGACACAATTGCAATGAAAAGATTTTGCACTACAGAAATCACTTTTGCTCTCATACCTAACATTTTTAAAGATCATATACAATCCAATTACGATAATTTACCAACCGTTTGGTGTGAAGAAGAAGTCAACTGAAAATGCCGTACCGATGTGCAACAAAATAATGAGCAAAACCAGAGAAAATTTATGAAAAGCAGATAAGTATCAAATAACAGGCAAATCATTGTTCTTACTGAGGAATAATATAATAGGAAGCACCTGCAAGACGGAGGGCCAATTAAAACTAACAAGCTTGATAGCTTGTTTCACATTGTTGCGGCATCAAACGGTTTTGTAATGATGTCAAGGGATTTTTTTTTTTTTTTTTTTGTATCTTGATAGTCAAGCTGTAAATTATAATGTTTTTGCTATAATTTTTTTACACGTAAAACGCGTTTGGATTTTATTATGTTTAACTTACGGGACGTGCTTTCATTTATCACATGCGCGTGTAGTGAAACGTTTTTAACAAACAACATTGTATTATGCAGTAAAAACTGCCTGGAATATGCACAGGAAGTGCATATAAAAAATTTGTTATTTTAATTGCGTCATGCTTATTATTAAGTCGTGTTTCTTTACGAAACTCAATTGTATATTAGGATAGGCTGACTTTTTTTTAAGAATTTTGATGGCGGGTAGTGCGGAAAAGGTGCCATTAGTTCAGCAAAGTGCACATAAAAAACACACAAATTTTTTAGAGAGTTTTTGATCGGTCGCAATTGTGTTGAAATTTTCTACCAAATACTGCTTTTCGGATGTTTTAACCAAAATTAGACTCAAGTATTTTTTTTTTCGAAGATCTGTTTAACTCATTAATGTCTAGCGTCCCTTTCTAGGGACGGTCCAAAAAGTGTCTGAATTGACCAAAAATGAATATTTCAACCAAATAATAGTGCTCAATTATTACTTTGGTATTGTTTCAATTCATTATTAACAGATTGTAGCACATAACCATTGTAAAGTGTGTTCTGTAGCCGTGTAACTAGTATGCAAAATACCTTCGGGAAAAAAATGTCAGGCATTAATGGGTTAATGCAGAAGGGGCTTATTGTTGGCCCTAAAATCCCATAAAAAATGTGAGTCATGTGGTATAATTATTTTTTTTTTGCCGCAAATGCATAGAAGTTTTCGCAATTTGCAGGGGTTTTTTTTTTTTGTTTTTTTACATTTTAAATAATTTTTGTCAAAACGTTAAAATTCTGGTTTTGCCATAGTTATCTGAAATAATTATATAGTTGGACACATATGATGAATTTTTAGTTGTTTCGTGTCTTATAAAATAACTTATTGCTCATAAATTTTCAAATTTGAAATATCCTTTTAGAAAATTATCTTGCTTTGCTTTCAAAACAAAGACAAAAAGTCTTGAACTCGCCATAAAAAAGATGGATGTGGATCTACAGAAAATTTCAGCCCGCCCTTCCAAAACTGTTTTGTGTGCACTGTTAAAGGCAATAAAATTCTTGTTTATAAAAAAAATAAAACTTTTAACATGAATTCCGATGAACCCCTATCAGTGGGGTGATTCGGAACACTCCTAAATTCCTATATATATTCATAATAACTGTTCGAAATGTTTTGTCTTTGATTGGAATATCAAAAGCAAAGCAAGACCAAAGTTTTTACCCAAAAAATCAAATTAAAAATAAATCGTTTATCTGCTTTTTTTACAATTAAAGCTGAAAAGTGTTCCGATTCACCCCATTTTACGGTAACGTAAATTTCATATATTAACAAATTGCTGAGATTATGCATTAAAATAAAATTTAATCGAATTCGCAAGTTTAGTATGGATATACAGTCGAACCTGTTTATCTCAAAAACCTCTTTGTGTCGAAATTTTTCAATTTCCTTGCTTTTACAGCATAAATTTAATGTTTTTTCTCATGTTTATCTCGAATGATTTTTCCCGAAAACCTCTACGCCTCGAATTTTGACGACTCTCATTTTTGAATTTCATCTCCAGCCTCCTTTATAAATGGCATAACTTGGAGACAAAAATCATCTCTTGCGCAATCATTCAAAGACTATGTTCGTACTTAAAGGTATGCATTACCTCATTACCTTGCTACAGATATAGTCATCACAATTAGTAAAACGTGGACTGGCAACATGTGATACAGTAAAATATTCAACACTATCAATGAAAAACAATCTATTAAGTATTTGATTTCGTTTCAATTGTTTATTTTTGTAAATTTTATCACAGCCTCTGTATCTCGAAGTCTCCGTATCTCGAATTTTTCTTTTATCCCGTGAAATTCGAGATAGACAGGTTTGACTGTATTAAGACTCGTCATTTTATATTTGCAATGAAAAACATTGTTTGACGTAATTCTAAAAAAAGAAATAACTTATAACTATTTTTTTTTTTCATGTGTTTCATTATTTGCTTCTAGAAAGACAATGTCTTGAAAAAAGTAGCTTCTGAAAGTAACAAAAACATTCAACTAAAATATATTTAATTATTAAAAAGAATATAATTAGTAGATTGCGAGCAAGTACATTCACTGAAAGTTTAGTATGATTGACAATGGGAGCCAAAGATTAATCCCTGAACAAAAAATGACGCGCTGTTATTGGCAAATGGTTCTTTTATACTTTCTGAGAATCTTAAGAAAAATTGAGCTTACATCAAGCAAATTAGATACGTCTATAAGAACTCAGAATAGAAATGAAAATGTAACGTCACTTTTAATATCATTTCTTCTTTGTTTTAAATTCAGTTTGAAGTTAAAAACCTGTTATTTTCTGCAGTTGATCATGAAGCAGTAATAATTGTTTTCTCAAACTGAAAGAATCTACATTTATTTTTATTTCAAGGAAGAAAAAAAATAGAATTTCTAAAACTTTTTTTATCCGGCAAATGAAGATAAAATTTTTTGCATATATGAACGTTACTTTTAAATTTTAGAAGAAAAATTACATTTCAATGCATTATATTGTTGCCTGAAGAGTAATTTAATTGTAGACAGGAAATTTTATGGGTAATACACTGTTTACCTGTTAGAAATCAGTAATACGTATGGGTATGATGGACAATAACGGATTTTAGGCGTGCCCAGGGGCCGGAACAATCCGGCCAAGTTTTGTCTATTCGGTTAATATATTTTTTTTTGTTAAATATATTTGTTAATATTTTTTTAAATGTTAATTTTTTTTTTTTTAATTTATTTCTTCATAAAATAAGTAACAAAAATAGGACCAATTCCCAAAGCACAGAAAACGCTCATTTTAATAAAATCAATTTGCTTATCTATAAAAGTAATGTTGCAGGCGGCTGTCCGTGCGAAAGATTACATAAAACTCACAAGTTTCAAATTCAAGGGTACACAGTATCACGATTCGTTCATTAATTTTTCTTAGATACAGAAGCAAAAACATTATTTTGTTTTAATAGACTCTTGTTGTGATCGTTATAGCAATGTTTCTAAGTAATAATGTACATTATTATACCATTTTGGTAAAATTATGAGCGGTTAAGTAGTTTATTGGCTTAAAATGACAAAAAAGATATTTTACTATCACATTTGAAGTTAGTTAGACTTTAATATTTCTGTAGTATGAAAGTAGATTAGCAGGCTTTCATTTTAAAGGCTCTTAGAAACATTTTAAATGAACTTCACGAGAACTTTTTTCTTTAATGGAAAAAATTGAATAGGGGGAGGGGGACTTAGTTTTCAGTTCCCCTCCCAAAAACTATTGTTCATCAACAGGTTGTTCATCTACTCATGCTGTCATGTGCTGTTTTGACCCAAGTTGAAGTTTTGTAGGACTAAGGGGCGAATTGTCAGTACAAAATGTTTTTTCAATACCTTCATCTTTTAGAAATATATTTTTTCTTGGCCTTTTTGATCGATACGCATGTCTGAATGTGTTCTTCACGAAGTAAAAAACAATGTACTACCATACTAGGGCCAATTCTAAAGACGTAAAAAAATAGCAAGGTGGGCTCATTTTCAAGTTTTGGATTCCAAAATTTCTTATCTTCTTTACACGGGAACTACAAAGATTTTGGGATTTTGATATTCATTCAACAATCTCTGCACTTTACATTTGAGGAAAAAAGTCCCACCTTTCCTCCACCAATCACATTTCTAAAGATATTTGCATAACATCTGACATGTGTCTAAACTTTTGCGATTGAAAAAAAAAACAGTATTTTGCAATTTCCGATTTTCGTTTCGGTTATATTCTTC
Source organism: Uloborus plumipes (assembly GCA_038373865.1). Classification (NCBI taxonomy): domain Eukaryota; kingdom Metazoa; phylum Arthropoda; class Arachnida; order Araneae; family Uloboridae; genus Uloborus; species Uloborus plumipes. Next base: position 66,730 of record JAXGGA010003440.1, read on the forward strand.
AAAACTTCAGAGACGTATTTGGGATCATACTGTCGACCTGCAGTACTAATTTGAAAGCATTTCGCTGAATGGTTTTCTTTTTATTCATATATTTGCATTTTGTCTAAACTTTTGCATCGCACTGTATGTCCGTGAATTGTTGTCGTAAACATTTTACTTATTTTTATTGCATAATATTTTCCCATGCTGGTTAATTCTCTAAATATGACTGTAAAGTGCTGGGACTTGGAGAGCGGCATACAAATTTAGTTATTGTATATTTTTCAAAAGTTTTTTTTTTTTTTTTAAGTCAAACGTGTAATTTCTTAATTCTGCACCTCAGTCAGATCATTTTTGTTATAGAAAGTGTAGGTTTAGGACTAATAGTTGTAAAAATATGAGTCGTTAAAGTCAAATAGGGACATGCTGTACATACATACATTGGTAATTTAAAAGCTATCTTAGAGTAACATATAATTTAAATTGAAGGCATAGATTCGTTTTTACCCACAGTCAAATTTAGGTTAGTAAAAACATCGCAGACTCACAGTAAATTAATATAATACTTTAATTTCTATCATCCATGGTACTTGATTTCAGTAAATTTAGGTTTTTTGTTTTTAAGTTAAGTTTTTTCTGTTACACATGTACTAGAAATGAAACATTAAGAGGAATGGATCACTTACTTTATTTTTTCAAAACAAATTCTTATTCCATTTCGGTTTTTTCTTTTTTTAATGAATATTATTTCCAAAATTTTTACCAAACCTTAATACATTACGCACCTAATATCCTTCGTTCTTTTTTCCCCCTCTTTGTTTCGGTTACTTTATTACACAGCTTTCGTCAGATGAATAAAAATTTGTTTTTCCAAAAACATTTCTAGTACTTCAAAAATATTTATTAGGAATTCAATAAAAAAATATGTTCCTACTTGGAGAATGCGAAGCTCAAAATCATTAATTTAAAACTGATTAATCTTTTCAGATCTTCTACTTTCAAGTTTAAAAAAGATCCTAATTTTTAGCTTTGAAATATATTCAACTGGCGTTCCAGCGAGATAACTTAGTATTTTCCTTTAAAGATTATAAAAGAAATGAGACTTTACTTTTGTAAAAGATCATGGGAATAAATAACGCAGGGGAAAAACCGGTTTCAACACATTGCTGCAGTAATTATTTTTCTTTAGTCTCATTTTCCCCCTTAAAGTCAAGATATTGTAAGGTAAGAAACTTAACCAGATGTTGTATCTGGCCTTCATTTAGAAGCTGAACGTTTGAGAGTGTTGTGTAAAACCTCGGCAAAAACAAGATAGGCACCAAACTATTATTTTCCCATTACTTTCATTCGTTACGCTAGGGTTGAGCACATTATAATTTTTTATAGTAAATAACAAACAAAAATGCTGGAAGTAATAGATTGTAGGAAATGTAATAGATTTTATACTTGAATTTTTTAAATTGTTTTTTTTTAATCATAATTCGATTTTTTTTTTTGTCTATAGTATCATGCCCCGAAGAGATTCCGAAAGAATTCCTCTCAATCGTGTTGAATACCACTACCAAAAAACTCGGTCAACTTCAAAACCAGCTCAACTATATACTTTTAACATAACGCCGCTGTAAAAATGTACGGGTAGCATCAACAACATTATTTGAAGAAATTGCTGAAACAGCTCACAATTGAAGAGGTAAGTGGATAAAGGTGAAATGGGACAATTTTTGAGAAACTTACTTTTTATCATGGATGAAGGTGATAAGGTAATATATTTTTAATGCTTTTTCTAGAAATTTAAAATATTGTCACATATCATCTTTATTCACTTGCCCCTTCAACTATGTTTGTGAGTTAATACAATTGAACACAGAATAATTTGAATTTGTGTAAATCGGCAAAATTCAAATGTCGCATATCACCTTTATCCACTTGCCCCTTCAATTTTAATAGTATCTTGAAAAATCAAGATTTTGCAGTATTTCATGACGTCATCGAGAGATCGCTTAAGGGACCGTATGCGAAATCCTTCAAAATCTTGATTTTTCAAAACGTCATAACTCGGTCCATTTTTGTGGTAGAACAGTGATTTTTTTTTTAGTTTTAAACATTACAGTGTCAAGAATGTTTTACTAAATATGATTGATAAGACTGAGGGGCTGTATAAAAATTTAAATTTCGTAACTCTTTCAAAATTTGATTTTTTGAAAAACATTGAATAGACCCAAAATTCCTTTCGTAATTTGAAGATTTTTTCCTAAATGAACTACAGTGAAATCTCACTTATGCGCCGGCCCAAGGGACCGGTCAGAAAAAGGCACATAAGTGAGATAGACGTATAAGTGAAAAAGCCTATTTAAAAGACTAAAGCGCAACATAGGTTCTAATGAGAGAATGAATAAGAATGTTTTAAAAGAAAAGGGTCATATTACTACAGTTTGGCAATTACCGTAACGTAACTACAATGATAATGAGAAAACAAAAATTGTAGCATACCTAATCACACACTGCTCCCTTTAAAACGATCCATAATAGATAATTGTCGATCTCTGAATTTTAGTTCATGCGGAAAAAATCCCTTCCGTGAGCAATAAAGGCGTAAGATTAAAGAGGAAAGTGATGAAAAATGCTTATTTTTTAAAGAAAATAAAGTATATTTTTGACATCTTACGGAAAATTCGGCGCATAAGTGAAATATTTATCTTTCGTGCTACGCATAAACGAATGATGCTGTCATTATTTTGCCATGTAATGTGCTGGGACCATTTAAAATAATCGTATAAGTGAAAAAGGCGCATAAATGAGGCGGTGTATAAGTGAGAGTTCACTGTATATATGCTTATCTCTAACGGTTTAGAAATTAGCTATTGGGCCACGATAGGAGTGGACAAACTGTATTTCAATAGTATAACAATCTATTACAGCAAGTATATGCAATACAGTCAAATATCTCACTATGTGTCCCATTGCCGCGCAAATCTGTCCTTACAAAGCAAATTTCAGCAGGCACTATTAGCACATATTGCCTCCTTATTTAATTTCCAGCCGAAAACCAGTTTATTTAACGCACATTTTTTTGTTTTTATAAAACTGTGATTTGAAGAAGAAGAAAGTAATGTATCATACTAAATTTTTCTTAAGTGCCCTAGGCAAATAAAACTCTTTTCATAAGTATCATTTATGTTGATAAGAGGTATTAAATGTCATTGCAAATTTAAAGTTCTTGAGTAGTAGCAACAATTTTTCTCGAATTTAGTGTTCCTATACATGAAGGATAATTTAATTTCACAAAACCAAATTTCGTTTTAAACAACCAAAAATTGAAATGATGAAAGCAGCATTTAAATAACTATCTCTCCTTTAGTATTTTCAAGTTTAAGCACATGGATGTTAAAAAGGAGAAGTTTCACATGAAATTCAAGCGCCTTTTTTGTCCGTCATTTTAGTTGCTGCAAGTTCAGTCTGCGATGTTCTCAAATTCGGTTTGCTCTAATGGTTACAATGCTACAACTTATTAGGGGATAGAGAACTTAGAAGGGTATTCATTTATTTCTATTTTAAATAATTTAAAACAATTTAGCTTTTAGCAGCTGTTAATTTAACAACCACCAAACGTGTTATATTTAAGTAGGTCATTATTTTTATAGTTTTCTTTCATATTATTCACTGTTATCTGGATAGAATGCTAAACGCAGTGCTAACTCCGTATCAGATTTATTCTCAAGGGAATGGTTTTAAAGCCTTTATACATGTCATTTTAATTGTATTTTGAGTAACTGAAGAAGAAAACAGTTTTTTTAAACAAATAAATACTATATATGATAACCATTAATAATTTTTAGCACTTAAGTAATTTTTTGAATGATTTTTAGACACACATGCACACATATTGGGGCATAAGTCAAAACTGTAAAAGAATATGGAAATATACATGGCTAAAATAAGGTCATGTTGTATACTATTAAGATCATCCCCCATCCCCCACAGAAATTCGCTAGATCGTGACTTTATAATCATCATAAATATTAATTTATGATTAAACGCTATCAACAACCAGATTTTCATCACGAGCTAACATCGCACGTACATAAGAGTGCACGTACAGCACGTCAAAACCACATGATCTTATTTTTCAATCAGTTTTGTTTCTTCATGGCTCACTGTAGTTTACTAGTAAAAAAAAAGTTGCGCATTATTATTAAAGCCTAATTCATATATTTGGCAAATTCAAAAAGAAAAATTTTGTGTACCGGACAAAGGATATGAACCTGTGCTGCATATGCTGCTCATATGTGCATGGATTATTCGTAGAAGGGACCAAAAACATAAAATAACGAATCTGTCTCGAATGTGACGATTAATCTCCCGCCTTTTCATTAAGGTAAATATGGAATTTGTGACAATGCTTTTTAGTTTGTCAAAAGTGGCTTAATATGTCTTTTATATCCACAGTAAAAAAAATTTTTACATAGTGCTTTTTGACGCTATTGAAGTTGGCCTTACTAGGGACTTTTTTTCCCCTTATCGCTTTTTTCCAGTCATGCGATGTATGTGCAGAAGTTGAAGCCAAATGAGTCATGAATGAGCTTAATAATAAGTCATGAACCTTAGACTAGCCTCATGAATGAGCTTAATAATAGGTCATGAGCCTTAGACTAGCCTTATTTGGTGCACTTAGGTATATACAGTTAAGACAGCCACATTGCAGTTTGAAATATCACACCAAACGCCTGACATAAAGATGCAAAACAGTAACGCAATAACACGAAATAATGCTAGTTATTTTTGTTAGTATTTAATTTAATTTGCAAAATATAGTCGAATCCCATTCTTTTGCCCATGATTAACAAAAGTTTCTCCTCTCATAAAGTTACACATTCTGTACTTAGATAAGTCCAAAAGTATCAAATATAAGAAAAGACTGTAGATAGTTTTAACCTTCAAATTACGGTGTAAAATTCATTATTTGAATTATTATCAGGCAAAGTTAAAAGCCGATGTATTATCGTTACATATAAATTAAAAGAAGAAATTACATCAATCGTTACCTTCAAAAACCTATTTTAAAGTTATTTAAATTTTAAAAAAGGTCTTGTGAAAACATTTACTTTGCAGAACTAATGTCTGAAAAATTCATTTTACAGTCAAATACTTATTTCCTAAAAATTATTTTGACTTAAGAAATACTTTAAATAATTGTTTTAATCAAAATATTAGTTCAAATACTAAAAATGTGTCCCAAGCATGCTCTTAAATTATATTTGTCTATTTGTAGGCCTGGTATGAGTAGCATTTATTTATGTTGCTCTGACTTTCATGAAAAGAGCAGCAGTAATAAAGCTTACGAACTGACGAACAAATATTTCAGGATTTTATTAAAAGCTTATTCGTCTCTGTTTATCCAGAACACCATGGCTGCTGATTTTAAAGTCTAGACGCTAAAAATAACACAAAACGAAAGGGTGGCTCGGGAAATATTGAAACTGAAACAGGCGAATTCATTATTTACATAAGGAAATGCTTATTCACCGGTGTTATAATATTTCACGTTTAAGCCAATACAATATAATCCGCTTTAAATAAAATTTTGTATCGAAGTAAATGAGTCAGGTATTTAATGCTTCAAAATACTTTGATTAATTCTTAAATTTGTACTTCTTCAACTTATGTTTATTCATCATGAAATGTGAATTTACATAATGCTATCATTTACAATAGACGTTTATTTAGTCCTTTATAATCTGAGACCTGGGGAAAAAATATGTTTATTTTAGTCTTAAAATCACATAACAAAATAAAGATTAAGCAGGATAAGTGCAATTTTGCTGACAATTTACGTTAAAACTGCTGATTTAATACCTTCGGTTAGGTTAGTTGCCCTAAACTAGAAGAATTTAGTAAAATTGCTTACATGAAACTTTTTAATACCTACTTTTATTTAGACTTATTTTATGCATTTCTTTTGTGTATAGATAGATACCTTAAATTCCATTTTCTTTCCGGAAATTTGTTTATACAGGGTGTCCACTCCAATCGTGGACCAATAGCTAATTTCTAAACCGTTAGAGATAAGCATATAGTTTATTTAGGAAAAAATCTCCAAATTATGAAAGGAATTTTGGGTCTATTCAATGTTTTTCAAAAAATCAAATTTTGAAAGAGTTACGAAATTTAAATTTTTATATAGCCCCCCAGTCCTATCAATCATATTTAGTAAAACATTCTTCACACTGTAACGTTTAAAACTAAAAAAAAATCACTCTTCCACCACAAAAATTGACCGAGTTATGACGTTTTGAAAAATCAAGATTTTGCATTATTTCATGACGTTATCGACAGATCGCTTAAGGGACCGTATGCGAAAGCCTTCAAAATCTTAATTTTTCTAAACGTCATAACTCGGTCAATTTTTGTCGTAGAGCAGTGATTTTTTTTTAGTTTTAAACGTTACAGTGTGAAGAATGTTTTACTAAATATGATTGATAGGACTGGGGGGCTATATAAAAATTTAAATTTCGTAACTCTTTCAAAATTTGATTTTTTGAAAAACATTGAATAGACCCAAAATTCCTTTCATAATTTGGAGATTTTTTCCTAAATAAACTATATGCTTATCTCTAACGGTTTAGAAATTAGCTATTGGTCCACGATTGGAGTGGACACCCTGTATATTAGAGTTTTATGGTAAAACAAAAATGAGTTCTAAGACACTCAGTTTCTTAGAAATGCTTTTGCAATAAATACAATGAAAGCCGTTCTTAGAAGGCGGCATTTTTTGTCATTTTCTATTTCGTATTGTGAATGTAACGCATGTTATTCTCCCATTTTCCTCCCTGCACTGCAAAAAATAAATTTGCGTTTACACGGCAAAAAATAGATGTTTTAAGAGTATAATATAGCTATTTTATAGTAAGAAACTAATTTTATAGTAATAAAGTTTAAAATTGCTAATTTTACTGTAATAAGCTTTAAAATTGCTAACTTAACAGTAATAAACTTTAAAATTGTTAATTTTACAGTAATAAACGATATTATTGATAATTTTAAAGTTTATTGCTCTGCATTTTAGTTTTAAACTGGAACCTCTGCTGCGAGTATTATACTGTTAAAACAACAGTTCATTTTTGCAGTGTACAGGATAACTTGCAGCCGAGGTTTCAGTTTAAAACTATTAAATGCACAGTAATAAACTGTAAAATTGTTAATTTAAGTTTATTACTGTGCATTTTATAGTTTTAAACTGGAACTTCTGCTGCCAGTATTACACTATAAAAACAACAGTTTACTTATTGCAGTGTGGATTGTATGTCAACCGAATAAATGTATTAAGGTGGAACTTGAAAATTTCAATGTGAAAATCCATGAGATAAATGCTTCTCTATAACCAAAAATGGAGTACAACTTCCCACAATAATTTTATTTAAAATAAGTAAAAGAAGAAATACGTGGCCGAGAAGAAAGCTGGGAGACTGCTATATTAGAACTTGAATATACGAATTGTCCCCTGTGTTTTTGAACACAGTGGAAAAATCGCCCTACATCATCAAAAACTGGCTAAAAATGCATTTCGGAAACTTAAATTTCGAAACATCTCCTCTTGAAAACCATTTACCCCTCCAACGTCTTCAAAGATGGCTTACAATTTTGAATTTCGAACTGCAATTTCTAAAATCTTCCATAAAAGTACAGCCCCCCCCCCCCCCCAACACACAAACATTATTAAAGATCGTTTTAAGTTTTCTATTTTACTATTTCGACTTCAGTTCCGTACAATTACCATATTATGGGAAGATTATCCATCACCCTACCGCTACTAAAAATGACCTGCAATTGCTTTTGCAACACTTTAAATTTTACAAGTTTTAGGTGAGTGTGCTTATAACGTAGCATTAAAAAAATCTATATTTATACTTCTAAGGAGGTACTGCTACATTGTTTATTACTTCTTGATAGAGTAATATAAACAATAATATCGCAAAATATGTATTAAAATTTCAAAAAATTAAAAGAAAAAAGGGGGGCCGGTGCCATTATATTCATAGGGCTAATCATGTTTGGGCACTTCATTTCGCATAAAAATCAGCAGGAATTGCGTCAGAAACATTTTAAGAGTTTTTGTTTTTTCTTCCCCGTGCAGCCTAAAAACCCTCGAAATCGACCAAAACTTGACAACTATTTGAACTTTGAGGAGCGTCTTTTTATATGAGTAATAGGTTTAAATTTTGCCTAATGTGCATATGACACTAGAGTTGCCTTTAGTCGCTTAGATAGAATACCTGTAAATCTGCATTTGACACTTGAAAAAACGTCCGTTCCTCCTTCTTCACTCGGTAAATTAAACTATAAAATCTGCAGTGAAAGAAATTCTACACTGCAGAAAATGAACTGTTGCTTTACAGTACGATTCTGGTAGCCGAGGTTCTACACTGTTAAAAAAAACCTGAATTTTCAGGAAGATTTTTACTGATTTTAACAGTAAATTTCCGTTTTCGTTTCAAAACGGAACTTTTCCTTGAAAAAACGGAACTATTCCGTGAATTACCAAGCTGGAGAAACAAAAAACGGAATTTACCCGGTTTTGTGGTTGAAATATATCGAACAAGGAAGTAAGAGACAGTCTGAATAGATTTGGCGCATGCGCAGATACGACTTAGTTTTAGGCAGCATAAATGATTCATAACTGAATCGAAGTGCACAGCAAAAGAAACGCAAAGTCATCGAGAATTAATATGCATGTTTAAGCTTCTATAAAAGCGACCTGTATTATTCGCATTAGCATGGAGAAGAGGACATCTGTGTCTCGTCGTTTGGATAGACAAAAAACATCACATGCGAATATTTAATCGTATTCCTTCAGACGTTATTATGTGTGCCATTTTGTTTCAATTCGAAAATGCTTCGTCGAAGAGCGTTGACTATTGTTATAGCATTCGAAGAAGAATTATTCCAGGGTTCTGCGTAGTTAATCAAATTGACTGGAAAAATAATTTGGATCTTTTCATGTGATTATTCGGTATCCAGCATTTACTACCTCAACATTTTTAAGAAGACTTCGTTTATCGCAATGGATAGAATCAAAATGGGCAACAAAAGGGCGTGTTAGTATATTTTAAAATCTACTCGCTCTATTGTTGCCTTTTTTGAGCAACATTTATTTTAAATTGGAGGTAAGAATTTTTATTTTTGTTACTGCTATTTTTATTTTAATCTGAGTCCAGACTTAACAGGTTAGTTATTTCATGATGTAAACCAATTGTGCATTTTAGGAGTTGCATGTATAAACTTACTGGTGCTGAGGGTTAGTAAAATTTAGTGAAATGATTTTTGTAATTTTATATCAAGATTTAAAAGCTTAGTTTCAAAACTTAGCTTTTTTACTTTATGACTTTACTTCGTTAATGTGACGAAATTAATGTTGTCAAAACTACGAAAATGATTGTCAATTTGACGATACTAGGATAAAGAAATATTTCGCTACATTTGATGAAATTCATCCCCAAAAAAATGACGAAATGTTCGCTCGGGGTATATTCTTGGAAGTGATTTCATCAAAAACAAAGAAAATTCGTTAATTTTGAGAGTGCATTTCTGAAAGTGTTGATCACTATGAACACCATAACGTAAATATATATGAAAATAGAGGAAATCAGTAACAATACAGGATTTTTTTTTTTAAGGAACCACGAATGTTTCAAATTCAGAAAGGAAAAAAAAGAACTTTCGGAAGAACTTAATTTTTATTCAAACATAAGAGAAAATATTTTTAAAAGAATGCACCTTGTTAATACTTTTTAATTTTTTGAAGTTATGCGCTCAGAAATACTATGCATTGATCATTCCATCTTCAAAATATTTGAGTATTTTATGCGAGATTGATGTAATCTTTTCAAAAAAAATCATGTTATTTTAATGAACTAAAATTTTTAATGAAAAAAAAAAAAGCCAATTCTTGTATTGCTTTAGTATTTTTTTTAAAGGCAAGATGTTTAAAAGTTTGAAGTATATGAGCGGATATTTTCAAACTTTTTCTAAAAAACAAAATTCGTAAGAGTTTTAAGTTTACATTTTTGCTCATCATTTTGTCTTATATATATACATAATTATATATATATAATTTTCCGGTGAGCTAGTTTACGCTCCTTTTTTAATTGCTCTATTTTTCTGTTTCTCATTTTTCCATATTTTAATCACCCACATTTTTACGTTATAGGCTTATACCTATACTCTTATACTTATATATGCAAGATGGAAAATTATTGAAATTTTGCAAAATAAACAAGCGCTTTTATAGCAGCTTAATATTAATAGCAAATTATATATGAAAGTTTAATAAATTAGTCCTTTAGGTGGCGCAAAATGTGTAGATTGGAAAAAACAACAAATGAACAAATTGAAATTTTAAGAAACTTTAGAGAAACATTTGAAAATTTACGAAACAATATAAACATATAAAAAGAACAAACGAAAAAGATAAGGCAGCACATTACCCATGTTTGTTCTTTTTATATGTTTATATTGTTTCGCAAATTTTCAAATGTTTCTTAAAATTTCAATTTGTGCATTTGTTGTTCTACACAATCTACGCATTTTGCGACACTTAAAGGACTAATTTATTGAACTTCCCTAGATAATTTGCTATTGATATTAAGCTGCTATAAAAGCGCTTGTTAATTTGCAAAATTTAAACAATTTTCCATCTTGCATGTATACATATAAGTCAAAGCGTATAGGTATAAGCCTATAACGTACAAGCGGGGATAATAAGAACCGAAAAAATGAAGAACGGAGAATTACGAAACGAAAAAATGCCTAACGGAAAAATGACGAACGCTCCGTTCGTCATTTTTCCGTAAAATCACGGAAATATAATTAACGAAACGGAAACACTCCGGCAACTCAGCTGCCGTATATTTTTTCGTTATTTTCAGGAAATTTTTTTAACAGTGTAATTTAAAACTGTAAAATGCACAGTAATAAACTGTAAAACCAGCAATTTTACGGTTTCTTACTGTAAAGTGATCAATTTTACAGTTTATTGCCGTAAAATTTAGCTACGTTATACTGTCAAAACAACAGTATAATATTGGCAGCAGAGGCTCCAGTTTCAAACTGTATAATGCACGGTAATAAACTGTAAAATTAACAATTTTGCAGTTGATTACTGTAAAACTAGCAATTTTAGTTTACTACTGTAAAATTACCAATTTTTACAGTTTATTACTATAAAATTAGCTGTATCATACTGTAAAAACAACATTCATTTTTGCAGTATATTGTATATTTGATATTTAATAATATTTTTATATTATATTTTAGTCATGTTCGCATTATAAAAGGGATTCCTTGAACTGATCAGTGTCCAACGGAGCAAAAAGAGAGGTCACTATGCATTATGATTACAAAACAAAACAAGTTGCAATTCACTGTTTAGTAGGAAGCGATAAATATTTTAGTTCCACCACAAGTTAATAGCAATTTTTTTTGCTGATTTGCACTTATTTCCTATAAGAGCAAATAAATGATCCAAGCCTTGAAAAAGGAAGATTTCACTTCTCTTGGAGATTTTATCCCCATCGTAAGCATTAAAATCTGCTTTGAAATTAATTCTCATGTACATTTGATATTTAATAATATTTGTAGTTATTATATTTTAGTCATTTTCTCATTATAAAAGAGGTTCCTTGAACCGATCCGTGTCCAACCGAGCAAAAAGAGAGGTCACTCTGCATTATGATTACAAAACAAAACAAGTTGCACCTCACTGTTTAGTAGGAAGCGATAAATATTTTAGTTCCGCCACAAGTTAAAAGCAATGTTTTTGCTGATTATTTCCTATAAGAGCAAATAAATGATCCAAGCATTGAAAAAGGAAGATTTCACCTCTCTCTTGGAGATTTTACCCCCATCGTGCTTGAGGAGGACGATAAACATTTTTGTTCGTCTTTATTCACGCGAACACTCCCTCGTTTCATCTCATTAAGGACTAAATACCCCTCTAATGTATCATCTTGCTTATTTGTACACATATTTTACTTCACACTTGGTGTGTTTAAATAAACCATTTCCTTACTAGGAACAAAAGGCTCTAGCTTGGGAAAGTACAAAATGGGTTATTATTGTAATTAACACTGTGACAATCAATTGGTTGTAGACTCCCTGATAATTGAATCTCGAATTACCTGATAAATTGCGCTTAATTAATTGTGACGTAATTGTGCCGTAAAAATATTTGAACAATTACTTAGATTTGTGGTGGATCGCTTTTACTGATACTTGACGTAGTATCAATGCGCTGAATGATAAAAGGAGTTTAGTCCTATTTTTGACGGGATCGGCCGAATTAACAATTGTTTTTGCGCATATTAGCTGCATTTTTCTCATCTATTATTTTCATCCTCCGCAATTAGCATGGTTAATCGCATAAGGTTTAATTGCTGGGGTTGTAAAACTCACTGTTTAAGATGCGAATGAAAGATAATGTTCAACGCAAAATAGTTTGCAGTGAATAAATTTCCGAAAGTGATCGCTTATTGTAATTACTATATACCGAGCTCGAACGACGCAATAACAATTTCCGTTCTTGATAAAAATGTTTACAATAAATTCCCCACTACAAACTCAAATTTGACGTTGCGTTAGAACAATAGCTGTTTATGATCTAGTAATATAGTAGCATGTTATTTATTTTAACTTAAAATTGTGCACTCCGAATATCGCTAGCTCACCAACTTTTGCAATTTCATAAGTTCTACTTTTATTTCGATTTATTTGTAACCATTAAATTTCACAAAGCAAACTTAAGTAGACTACAGTCTATTCGATGCATTTTACAGTTTTAAATTGGAACCTCTAATGCTAGTATTATACTGTAAAAACAACAGTTTATGTTTTGCAGTGTTCTCCAATCTATAAATACTACTTCTTCCAACTACAACTGACACAGCTTCCTGTCCGAATATGGGAGGTGGATATGCCGGACCCTGTATAATGTACTGTAAAATATAAACAGTTTAATGTTATTTATCCTGATTCGAAGTGGAGTTGGGTATGAGAGGTCTTCTACTACTAGGAATAATTAGTTTCGTGACGCTTTTATTTTTGTTCAAATTAACAAACATTTTACAGATGTCAGTTAGGATTCACATTTCGATCCTTGAACATTCACAGTGTCCCATTGGCTCATAATTAATTATGTATATTTCATCATACTTAGTATGATCCCTTTCATTACAGAACAATTAAGAGCAGTAACATTTTAACTTTATCAGGACTTCTTATAGTTTTCGAGGAATCGAATACTACAAAAATAATGCATCGCAGATGCGATATACAATAATCGCATAAAATGAAAAAAGTGAAAAAAGAAATGTAAAAAGACGAAGGAGAAAGAAATTGAACCTTTCGTAATTCATCGACGTCTTCATCGTTTTATATTTATTTAAGGTTTTTTTTTTTTTTTTCAATGCTTTTCTTACTGGCAAAATTTTCCCTAACATGATTTTTAAGCTCAAATTACTTGCTTAAAACTAAATATTTCCCCCGATGTGATATTTCTCAAAAGTATTGTCTCAACACAGAATTTTACTCCTCTATTCCAGCGCAATACTAAACATTTTTAAATCCTTGGTTTTGAGACTGACTTCATGAATGTTTCATATTGACTGAAATAACTGCCTTTCTAGAATATATTGTGATAAAAATTTTCAACGTAAATTCTTGCTCAAGCGGGGGAAAGAGCTATGTGACACCGTTGGAATTTCAGACTTTACCACATCCACTTCATTCAAAATCCTTGGAATGTTGGAAAAACGAAAGTAATTAGGAAAATAAAATTTTCCAAGTGGAAAGCCTCATTACGAGGATTACCTTCAAGTGAAACATCATATTTTGACGAAGGAGTCAAAGTACATACCACTTTAATATCGCGGAGAAAGCTATTTAAGTCGACACTTATTTTTACATGATTTTATTTTGGAAACATAAACATATAAGTGCCAAAACGCTCATTATGTGTGCGTGTTATTTAACAGCCTAATGCAGTTGTAATTGAAGAATGAACAGGAAGAAATATAAAGGGCCTTATCTATATGAAACTACTATTTATAAACTCAAAAAAGAAATAGAAACTGAACAAAGAAAAAAAGCTAAATCAAGAAGTGAACTAAAAAAAGTCAAATCAGCCAGTTAAAAAACTCTTGTTCGAATAAGGTTATTCTGCCAGTAAATTAGACTATGATTGTTAAGATTTAAACTTCCAAATAGCATCTGATAGCAATCTGTCCCCTGGTTCACTGTCTAAAGCAGGGGTGCTAAACTTTTTGGGAAGAGTGCCTGCCACTGTCTGGAGATATAAGTTCTGCGTGCCACTTTCAATTTTTCCGACAAGCTGAAGTTTTAAATTGTCAAAAAACATTATTTGTCGGCTGACTGTGATTTTTACTTAAGAGCCATTATATATTTTGAAACTAAGACAAGGTATGGCAGTGACATTTTTTTATTCTCATCATTTTTTATATGTGAAAGTAGGTCATGAACAAGTTTTTAGCACACCAAAAAATTTGTTCGTTTGGTAAAAATTCCCAAACTTTGATATTTTGCAGCAAATTTTTGAAAAAAAAAACGACTGGAAGAGGCATTTAAGTGCGCTGCAGTTTTGTACAGAAACATCACCTCAAGGTTATGCTTACATGTATTGATTGTACTCTGTCTGGTTATGAGGACCACATATTTATTTGGGTTGGGGGTTGTTGCTTTCTTAAGTTAAGCGGCCGCAAATTATGGTTTTTAGTCCATTTTTGCTCGACTTTGAACTGCGTTATTTCTCTCAAAAGACACCAACCCCCCTACGAAATTTTTTAAACATATACTGAAAATTTATACTATGAACAGAACATGAGGTACGCGAAAATTGTTTAATATTTTATTGCTTTGAAGAGAAAGAGACTGATACTTTTCAAATTTTCAAAATTTGTGGTATTTTGATCGCATTCAACCCAAAACAGCAACCCTAGAAAAATATAACTTTAATAGATTATGGAACCTATAGATGTGTTAACGATAGAATGATAACGTAAAAAAAAAAGAGTGGGGTCTCTTCTAGTTTTCAAGACGTTTTTTAGTCGGACAATAACTTATAAAGATGCAGCCTAACTAGAGTAAAAATATTTTATGTAAGGAAAGTGTAGCGCGTACACAATTTGTGTATAAGGTTATATTTTGTAACGTAAACTTATTACCAGGGATGTCATTTCAACTTTTTCCAGGGGGGGCAAAGGGTAAAAACACAATACAATTTCACCAGAAAACAACAAAAACCACGCCCACTTATATGTAAATACATTGATTTCTCAAAGTCAGGGGGGGGGCAATTGACCCCCTTGACCCCCCTAAATGACAAGCCTGCTTATTACAGATTCCCGAAAAAATTTTTGTCATTTCTTGATTCGAAAGAGCTGTAGTAACTTTTTTTTTTTTCATTCACATGTAATAAAGAATTAGAAACGTGTTCTTTACTTTGATTTTTTAACTTCGCAGATATTGTCAGGGAAATATTGCGACAAAAGTTTTTAGTTTTACTGCTCAAGATTGACCCATTTGCTTTTTTAAGATTTACGTTTTTTTCAAAAAAAAAAAAAAGAATTTTTAGTTTTGTTTTCAAATGCAGTATATAATTTCACTGCTGAGTGATTCCATACCAACTCACCAATGGGGGTCGCATAACATACTCGGATTGTCTTTAAATTAAGCACACAGGTAGATTATGTAGAGGCATAGAAAAGTCCAAATTTTTAGGTTCCTGCTCCACATATTGTGTGAGATACAGGTCCTCAAAGTTAGTCCGCCCCCTTTAAATACTAAGAAACTGATGTTTTTTAATGATTTTTTCTAAAAATTGTACTCATGCAATATAAAAGTGTTCGGTATCTATGGAAACTAGTTACTCCAGGCATTCAGAAAAAAAAATACTAGAACGTTTATAATAAAAATTGCTCTGGTACTCTTTGAATTTTCCACCACAAAAACTTGATTTTGCCAATTTTGCTAAAATTAAGGAATTTGTTCCAAGAAAAGGGGAGAAGACATAACCAACGGTTTACTAACTTTCTGGTAGGGCACAGATGTTTACTATAAATGTTTACACAATGTACAACTTCGGTTTCTCACTCTTTCTTGGGAATATTTAAGCTTAAAGATAAGCCATAAGACAAAAACATGCGATTTTGGCCATCTTGGCAGCTATTTTTCTCATAAAAGGGGAGCAGTAGAAATTTTAATTTTTTTTTAAATAAGCTGCTGGTATGTTAGCGATTTACAAGAAAAGAGTTTACTCTTGGTTATTGCTTGCATTAAGAGATATCCCGCTGACACTATATGAGTGTTTTTCACGACGACCATATGCTTGTGTTCCCTCTCTCATTGACTTAAAATTAACTAAACCAAAAAATAATGATTTATTTATTAATAGCTGTGTTATCTACCCAACATGTCATGTACTTCAATTTATTAAATCATTGAACCATAAATTAGATATTTAATGAAAACAATAAATCGAATTTCTCCGATGCCTGAGCATTATGCATTCATAATTATAAAGTACCGTAAAATGGGGTGTATAGGAACAGCGGGGTCAATCGGAACAAAACTTCCCGACCGTACAAAGAAATTCTTCATAAATATACTATTGAGTATTTTTCGCCATGAATTTTTTTTTTTTAGAAAGGTAAGATCATAGGAAGTAGGAAAAAATTACTTTTGTCAATCTGGCAACGCTCCTGGCTTCTAAAGAGGGCTGCACGTTGAATGCTAGAAAACATCACATTTTCATAGACTGCAAAACTTCATATGCAAGAACAAACCTTCTTATATTTAAAAGCTATGAGTGGTATGTTTCAATTATACATGTATCTGAACAACAGAATACCACATTAGAATTTACATTTTTTATAAATTGTGTCATAAAAGTGAAGAATTCTGAAAAATGCCATAGGAAAAAAATTTGCGGGGTGAATCGGAACACTTAGTTCTGTTGTTCCAATTCAAACTTATTTGAAGGAAGCTGTTTGAAAAATCAAGATTCTAACCCTAATTTTTCTAATCAAGACAAGGACAAGGATTTATTACTGTTTATCCCTTCTCGTGAGCAACTAGATCTTAGAAAGACAAAAGTTGCAGATTTCAAAAGATTTTTTCTCCAGGAGACTTCTTTTTACTTAAAATAAAAGGGGGAAAGTCACATAGACTTTATGTAGTAAACGTCCAGCACACAGACAGTGATGAATAAGCGAAAAAATCTTTCAGGACAATCCCCGAAACCCAGAAATTTCAAAAAACTAAAGAAAAGGTAGAGTTCATCCCAGGAGATGTTATGAAAAAACTTAAGCCAAGTCACAATTGCAAGTTTTAAGGACAAGTACATATTTGTGGACGATATGAGTGACTTCCATTCATGTTAAATCTTTGTATTTCAATTCAAAAGTATTTCTTAAAATTACTTTTCATTTTTCATAAGTTCAAAATTATTTTGAATTTGCACAAATTATAAACGTTTACTGGTACTGAAATTATACATTTATTTGACAGTAATTATCTGTTCTTATTCTCCCCCATCAATATTAGTCATGTTTGTGAGACCTATTACAGATTAAATTGAAAAAAATAAAAATTTTAACAAGTGTTCCGATTGACCCCTATCAGCGGGGTGATTCGGAACACCCATAATTTGCTATATATTTTAATAGTAATTGTTCAAAATCTTTTGTCTTTGCTTGGAATATCAAAAGTAAATCAAGACCGAAGTTTTTATCCAAAAAATAAAATTAAAAAAAAATCTTTTAACTGCTTTTTTTACAATCAAAGTTGAAAAGTGTTCCGATTAACCCCATTTTACGGTACTAAATAATTTCTTGAAAAATCCATTAAAATAAAGGAGCTCTAAATATTTATCTCATAAGCAATACCCCATATTGTGATCGAGATATTCCTGATTTGCTCTAAACAGGAGGATACCCTTGTTCTTTGTTGCTTCATTATTTTGTAGAAAGTAGAATATATATGCTTCATGGTATCTGTGAACTAGTATTTTAGTGAGTAAACTTATTCTTGTCGGTTCTTATCAGTATACGGCACGTGTAAGTTTTGTAAAGATCAGTATACGATTGAATTATTTATTTTCAATTCAATGTTGAAACTAATAGCTCTTTATCACCATGCTCAGTTAGTAGCCCATCAAATGAAATTTGTTATAAAATATCCTACATCAAACGAGAAAGCCTCAATTATTTTCCTGATATTCATGTATATTCAAGAAATTCTGCAATTAAAAACAGGAATATCCGAATCACAAGATTGGGTATTTCTTATGAGATAAATATTTAGAGCTCTTTTATTTTAATTGATTTTTCAAGAAATGTAGTACTTTATAATTATGAATTCATAATGCTCAGGCATCGGAGAAATTCGATTTCTTGTTTTCATCAAATATCTAATTTATTGTTCGGTGATTTAATAAATTAAATTTCATGACAGATAGATAATACAGCGATTAGTAAAAATATCTTTTTTTTATTAACTAATTTTAAGTATATGAGAGGGGGAACACAAACATACGGTCGTTGCAAAAAACATGCATATACTGTCAGCAGGATATCTCTTAATGCAAGAAATAACCAAAAGTAAACTTTTTCCTGTGAAGAGCTAGTATATCAGTAGCTTATTTAAAAAAAAAAAATAAAATTTCTACTGTTCCCCATTTATGAGAAAAATGGCTGCCAAGATGGCCAAAATCACATGTTTTTGCCTAATGACTTGTCGTTAAGCTTAATTTTTTCCAAGAAAGAGTAAGAAACCCAAGTTATGCAATTGTGTAACCATTTATAGTAAACATCTGTACACTACCAGAAAGTGAGTAAACCTTTGGTTATGTCTTCCCTTTTTCGGAATAAATTCCTCAATTTTAGCAAAATCGTCAAAGTCAAGATTTTGTAGTGGCAACTTCAAAGAGCCTTAGCGATTTTTATTGTGAACGTTCTAGTATTTTTTTTCTCAATGCCTGGAGTAACTAGTTTCCATAGATACCTAACACTTTTTTATTGCATGACTACAATTTTTTAGAAAAAAATGATTAAAAAACATTAGTTTCTTAGTATTTTGAGTGGGCGGGCTAACTTTTAGAGCCTGTGTCTCAGAAAATGAGTGAAGCAGGAACCTAAAAATTTGGAAGTTTCCGTGCCTCTATATAATCAACCGGTGCGTCGAATTTAAAGAAAATCCGAGTCGGTCATGCAACCAACTTTTCTTTTTTTAGGTGAGTTGGTATGGAATCCCTCTGCTGCATCTCATCCATACAGACAGATATACCTAACATTTTCGGAATTTCAAAATTGAAAATACCACCCCCCCCCCTCCGTCAATTTTTCCTCTTCTACGTCATCCTTAAACATAGCCTAAATATGGAGATTGAAGTCTTCAGTTTCTTAAAATTTTCGAAGGTGAGCACCATTACACTGCAAAAAATAAAATGTTGTTTTTACATTAAAATACTAGCAGTAGAGTTTCCACTTTAAAACTGTAAAATGCACAGTAATAAACAGTAAAATTGCTAGTTTCACAGAAATAAACCGTAAACTTGCTAATTTTAGTTTATTACTGTGTATTTTAGTTTTAAACTGGAACCTGTGCTGCCTGTATTTTACTGTAAAAACAAAATTTTATTTTGCAGTGTAACGTCTCAACACATAGCCAAACAGTTCGCTTCTAAAAGTTCAAAGAAAAAGAAATTCTAGAGAAGCCACCTAGTTCTGATCGTTTTACAACAAATAACAACAAGAATACTAGCAAGATAAAAATGAAAAAGCAAATTTAAAATATCAATAAAAAGATTATTTATTGCATACATATATTTTTAATAACAGCCTTAACAGACAAACTGTATCTAAAAGTAAATTTAAAATTCTTTCCAAACTTAACAGACAAGCTGCATATAAAAGTAAATTTCAAATTCTTTCCAAACTTAACAAACTGTATATAAAAGTAAATTTCAAATTCTTTCCAAACTTAACATACAAACTGTATATAAAAGTAAATTTAAAATTCTTTCCAAACTTACATACCAGGAAAGAAATGTGTCTTTTCTTTTTCTTAATGATCTACATAGTGAATCAACTTCATTAATAGTAAATATTAAACTGTAGTTCAAAAAATTAATAAACTAATAAACACAAACGTAATAATTAATCATCCTAATGCATATTTTTCACGCACAAAGTTTTAAAAAATTGTCGTTTTTTGTTACAAATTTGCTAGCAAAAAAAATGCATACATGAGTTTCGAAATCACAAAGAGCCCATCATCTCGTCAAAGGAAATGGAATAATGAAAGAAAATATTTTTAAAAAATTCAAAAACGATTTATACTAAAATGACGTATTAACTCAAAATTTTCCATGAAAGTCTGAAACACGAATGCGACATTTTTAATGCAAATGAGTACCGAACAATGTTGGATTTATTAATGTAAGCAATCAACTCAAAGATACTCTTAGCATTTCAGAATTAATTTAGCACCGATTCGAAGGGACTTCATGGCCGAGCGGTGGTCTTGGGTTCGTTTCCCACCGGTGACCTAGGTGTTATTTACTCTCTCTTATAAAGTATTGTAATTTTTTTGTGATGTCTTGTTTTTAAATAAATTATTGTACTCCCAAGTAGCACCCCAGGTAGCACAAAAAATGTTTTAACGTTTTATAAACGTTTTTAATTCGTTGTCACAACGTTAATAGCCATTTTACAACCGTTAAAAAACGAAGTGTGCTATTTATGACACTTCGTTTTTTAAAGGTTGTAAAACAGTTGTTAACGTTGTAACAACTGCTTAAAAACGTTTATAAAACGTTTAAAGGTTATTTATGCTACCTGGGCTGTGGGCTGTGCTATTAGAAAACCGCCCTCCTTGTGAGGCAATAAAACCCCTCTTTCTCACAGCTGTGGCAAATGACAACGAACAAACAAACAACGAAAATAATTCTTTCTTTTTGCGAGATAGGGGATCTGCGTTATTACGTTTAAATAAAATAAAAAGTATCAGATCATATGTATAAAGAAAATACACCTATCACAAAAAGCATCATCAGGCACTATCTATTAAAAATTATTCATGCGTTACTTAGTCTCAATGAAGCAACATATAACTACGAAAATAATAATTATTATTTTCTTAACCGATAATCTAGGACACTTAAGATTAGTTAAAAACTTTGGCTTTTGTAAAATTTAAAAATTTTTAATCTATCATTTTTTATGTTCCTTTAAGTTTAAATCCTTTTTTTCCCTGATTTCTGGATGCGAAAGGTGTTATTAATAAATGACTGATTTTTAAGATAAAATTGATAATTTTCATACAAGGATAAGAAATTTCCTTAGCGGTTTAAAACATGTTCTTGTACATGATTAAAACAATTCTTTTAACAAGCATTAAAATTTATTTGAAATAAGGTTTGTAAAATCTTAGTCTTAATATTTGTTCAAAAATTGCCTTTTGCACGTTTAACATAAATTAAAAATTCATCCAATGATTCGAAATTCAAATAAAATTGCTCAAATGAGAAATAAAAGATGAGCGTGAGATATGACCACGAGATTTTTTACATCAAAATACTTTGGTATATATCGAACATATTCATCAACAAATAATGAAAGAAAAATAATCACAAATGGAAAAAAAAATTCTCTTTGCTTACATAAATTACTAATTGAACAGTAATTTTTCTAATTATTTTTAACATACACTTATTTACGTGCATACGTATATGTGTTACTTTACGTATTATGTTTACATACATTTATTATTTCATTCGGACTAGCACTGTTTTTTTAAAATATGTGTGTTAGTTTCAACATGAAATCAAACTTCTTACCGTAATAACAGATTCATGCACTAATATATTTCTATACATTAACTATACACATAGCTTTTCGGAATTTTTTACAATACCTTAATTCTTTGATAGCTATCCTCTTAGGTTCTGCACTAACGGAATTTTACAAAATAATTTACTCAGGGCAAAAATGAACTCTTAAAGTCTCATTAAAATGACCTTTTTTGCTATTAAAGGAAAAGTCACGTGTTTTGAATCCATTTCTCTTTGGAGTTTCACATAATGAAAAAAATTGCAAAAATGTACAAAAAAATAAAATTATTTATAGTTTATATCGTCCCTGTATAGCGATTTAACCAGTAATGAGTTTTAAGATTTTAAGGAAAAATTTAAAACTGCTCACGTTCATGCTTATGAAAGCGCTTTTGAAATCTCATTACTAAGCACACAATTTTCCGAATTTTTTCAGCTCAAAAGCTCAGTTTTTGCACTCTAAAGCTTTATTTTCTTCGAGATAATGTACGTCTTTTACTCTAAATAATCTCATAAATTTTTAGAGCAACACATTTCGGGCATATTAAAAAAATATCGCTCGTTACTCCTCTTCTTTCCTTGCCGGAAAAATAATCCAAATTAAAGGAGAATTAGCATATAGTTTGAATCGACGTAAAGTAAGAAATGGCGACTTTAGATGGAGATTTACTGCTGTAAGAATTAAAGACTCGTGAATAACGTTTAATGAGATTCACGTGCTTGCCATCATCTTATTAAATTGAATTAAAAAAGGAGGTAATAATTTTCAATAAATTATGCGCCAGACATGCGTATTAAGTAAAGAGTTAAAAAATAAGTTTTTGCTCCAATAAAAAATGTGTTTTGAAGTGCATAAGAAACATAATATTTTGCTATTGAAGAAAATTCAGGTTGTAAAAATTTCTTCATTTTTGCGTAAAACATGTTATCAACAAGTGCGAAATGGATCATGAATGAAGTACATAAATAAGAAAAAAACATGAAATAACTGAGAAAACAGTAAATAAAGTTATGCGTGAACAACATGATGATGTTCATCAGAGCAGAGCATAATTTTATTTTTCTTTGTTTTTAAATTTTAAATTATTAAACGGTTTGAAGCCCGCGAAAAAATGTTTCAAAATTTCATTTCAAAATATTGCAATCTTGAGGTTCTAAACATAAATGAATGTTAGCTTTATTATTATTGTTATTATTTTGATGGATCATCCCGTATTAAATCATTCGTAAGATAAATACTTTTGAACCATTAAATCTCCAAGATTGCAAATTTTAAGTCATTCAAGAAGAGTAAGTAACACAACCTAAAGAAGACAAACAAGCACGAAAAACTAATCTTTTGGAAACTTAATTTTTTAGTTACTAATTTCTAAACAAGCAAACATTGTACAAATACGAAAATTATTACACACATTTTGACAGCTAATATAAATGAAAAAAAATATTGCTACTCAAAGAGGCGACATTCCTTTCTGCTTAATGTATTCTGTAAACTGATTAACAATATGATTATTAGCAGTAAGATGACAAAAAATACATGCAGTACACCACCAGCTCTGTTATCCCATGAAGAGGCTGCTGTTTCTTCCTCATTATGGACTCATCAGTCCATTTAAAGGTTGTAAAATGGTTATTAACGTTGTAACAACCGATTAAAAACGTTTATAAAACGTTTAAAGGTTATTTGTGCTACCTGGGTTAATACGACAAAATACTATTTTATAACAAAATTACATAGGATTGTTTAAAAAACACCTAAATATATAAGTAATTTTTTTACATCAAATTTTAGCAAAGAAGTGACCTATTGTCTCCTGTTTAAATCACTTATCTCTTTGAATGTGTCATGAAAACGCTCTTATCATTAATTGTTAGTTGGAGTATTGTCCATTTGACACTTCAAGTGCACCATGCTGTTTGCTTTATTATCGTAATTTATTGTACAATCTATACAAGAGCTGTACAATAACCAGTTTAAAAAGCGATTGTTTGGTGTTCTAGTCTTTCATGTTAGAACTATAGTTGTGATCATACATGTTTAAAAAGTATGTTGAAATAATAACGCTAGCATTAACTCTACCAGTATTTTATTGTACTAATTGTTGTACATGTTTGCAATGAAGAGGGATAACTGCTTTAGGGCGGAATCCAGATAAAACGCTAAATCTGCAAAATTGCATTGCACACGCAAGTTTTTGCGTGCGTTTGCACAAACGTTTCACAAGAATCCAAAAACCCGAAAATTTGCGTGTGCAACGCACTTTTGCAGATGAAGCGTTTTACCTGAATTCCGCCCTTAACCAGTAAAATTCAATATAAAACTAATGTATGTGTGTGTGTGTATTTTGAAATTTAAAATTTTTTAGTGTATTGTGATATTATAAGTAAAAACAAAACATCTTTTATTCAGATACGAGCTCCGCAAGTTTTGGTTAAAGCCTCGACTTTAGTAAAAAGTCTTTCCTGGTATTTCCGATGGATATTATTAGGGAACATTAAGGCAAAGCTATCGTATTTAAATAGATAGGACTTCTGAATGTATATGACTTATTCCGCAATTATTAGCAATTTCATTAAATAATGTTCACACAGTTTATTTCCAAATGTGACATTCTCACAACATCAGTAAAGAGGCCTTCACTATAATAATGCTTAACAAGATGATTTCAGCAATTTGGCAAAAACTGACTTTTATGATTTCAGAGTTCATTTTTATTGAACCATTGCAACCAAACACATTAATTTCTTAAAGTGAAAAAAAATCCTCATAAAGCTGAAGTAATCCTCAAAGCTTCTAAATAAACAGGTCTAAGCTTAAAGAATAATTTATAAATCAAACAACCGATTTTTAATAAACACATCTCACCAACAAATGTCTGATATTAAATATGGAGGGAAAAAACAGAAACATTTGACTAAGTAATGCACGAAAAGAAGATGTTGAAATTGAAAAACACATCACCATTCTTCTATGTATGTATTAAAAAAAAACTGTGCAGAGCTTTAAACTTTTGATTTTAAACTAGTGCTAGTTAGAGTGATATATATATTTATGATTGTTGTGAATTTAAACGGTACGTAATAAGCTAAGTTAGAATACGTATTTATCTCACAGTATTTTTAAAACACTTTAGCTTCTTAGAAAAGAGCACAGTCATTCGTGGTAATTTTTATTTACAATTTCTCTATTTGAGCTTCTATCTTCACATTTCACTAGTTTTATTGTATTTTTTGTTATAAAATGGAAAAATATCTAGGTATAAAAAAGTAAGAATGCTAATTATCAAATCCATTTGAAATAAATTGTTACCTTGTTTTTACCATTAGGGTAACTTGAAACCACGACAAAATTGGGCTTCAAAAATAAATTATTTTAATAATTTAACTAAGCAAGTAATGCAACTTGAATGTGGCAAATAAAATTTTTAAACTTTTAAAAACTGCTCTTTTGTACATTACAACATCACAAGATTTCTATTATTTCTAATACTGCATAGAATATGACAATGTAAGAAGAACACTTTCATCAACTTTAAAAATATTTTCAAAGCAGTGACTTCAGAACTTTTAAACGATGTGATTAGTTGTATACAATATTGCCAACTTTTTATGTTGCAAAATGAAGAGTGGAAAACTTGTAGCATAATCATAACCTCGCCAGATAAAAGCAGCACATGGCTTTTTTTTTTTTTTAATTCAAATATACAGAAAATTTTGAAGTTGCGCAAAGTTACCCTCATTTACTATACTGAGTTTGACATTCATATTTAAACAAAATGATTTGCTTTACTTCCATTAACGGAAGAGTATTGTTAGCAGCATAGGCGTAATTTGGCCTCGAAAAATGGGGGGGCAAACTTTTTGTAAGGGTTTCTTTCTTTCAATTAAAATAATGCAAAATGTACTTTTTCAAAAAAAATGATAATAATAAAATAATCATAATAAAAATAAATAAATAAACAAATAGTAATAATAATGATGATGATGATAGTAATAAAATCAAAAAATCGAAAAACTTTTTACGAAATGTTAAATGTTTTAAAAACAGAACAAGGCAACAGAGACGAGAAGAGTACATCTTACTCTCTGTTACTAAGAGTACATCTTAAAGAAAATCTACAGAGGGATTAGTTGCTAAAATTTCACATGTGAAATAGGCATTGTTCATTCATTCGGTCAACTTCTGGAAGTACATTTACTAATCTTAATGAATTCAGGAAACATAAATTAGTAAAAGCGATATTGATTTAACCATTGTTGGGAGCAAAAGGTCTTATTAGCAATGGTAACATTTGGAAGAAAAATTTTCTTTCACAAGGATTCGAAACCAACATCTTTAAAGTGTTAAAGCTGAATCAATTAAGATTCAAAAAAATTGAAAAGCTGGGTGATAAACAAAGAATGTGAAATGACTCGTCGAATCGAAACTGTATTTCAACCAATAAAATTTATTGCACTGAAAAACTCAATATGTTTGGCAACAACCATTCCGTATTCCTAAACTAAAAATTTATTCTTTCCATTTTTTTTTCAACAGGTAGGTCTTGAAATCTTATCGATTTCTAAAATCAATCTCAGTTCGTACTGGTTTTTTAATCCATGCTATACAAAAAATCTCTGCTCTAAGAATCAAATTTACATACACTGAGTCATAACGTGCGCAACAAGTCAGGAATATCAAAAGCTATAAAATAAAATGTGTAATCAAAAGTTACATGTATTACCGAACAGCAAAAAGGAAATAAAAATTAGTTTAAATTTACAAATTAAATATATAAACCGTGAAAACAAGTATAAATCTGACAAAAAAAAAAAAAAAAAAAAATTCAACCAAGCACTAATGAAGGGTAAGGCGCCTTCCTTTCATCTCTGCCTTTGAAGAAAATGCATTGATGACAGCATCCTTATGTATTATAATGTCCCTTTCAATGTTTAATAACGCAAGGTCTGAATCTTTCTTGCCCTGTTGTGCAGCGCAGATACGTTTTGAGCCTTTTTGATGAAGAAAAGCTTCTTTCACTTGATGCGGTGTTCATTGGTATGCATAAGAAAGTTTTATACAATGTATGAAGACTTATAAATCCATTTCTTATATCGTGTTGCTTAATGTATTTGATTTTGTTTTCCAAGTTATCCGTCTCTGTTGAGCTTTTAAATATGCGATTAAAAATTTGAACTTCAGTTTTGATTTCTTCTAAATTTAAACCGTACAAATTGGAAATCAGTTCCAAACTTTGGATTCTAGGTTCATTTTCTGTCAAGACATCTGAAAACGCCACAATTGCTCAATTTCATTAATAATTACATCTAAAACTTTAAAATAATTTTCGATTCTATAGTGGTCTTTCGGAGTAGTTGTAGATTGTTTATCTCCGCCTCCTAATTTCTGGGGCACACGCTTGTGTCTTTGAATGTGAGGAGGTTTAAATCCCATAGCCATGGAAAGATCGGAAGTAGTTTTCCACAAATTTTTCAAACTCTTTATCTGTTCTAAGATTTTTTAAGATACTCTTTGTTTCCTTGATTATACGTTGTTATAATTTATTTTTGGTGACTGTAAATATTTAGACAAAATGTTAAGAGATAAAAGTAGAAAGACTAACCTATTTGTTAGAGATCTATTATCTTCTACTTGGTAACTTTTTGTCTTTGCCAAACTTGGAGGAAACTGGAGATGGATCTTCTGACACTGCAACTCTAAACTCTAGTATTGACTAGTGGCTTGACGTGCCCTGTACCCTTGTAGAACCGAAGCAACAAGTGGACTCTTTTTCCAATCAAAATTCAAAATTAGTTTCATCAGCGTATCCTAATTAACAGGGGCTCAAGGTGTAGGCGTGCATCTTTTTAAGGACAATTTTTTCGATTGGCGGGATATATGTTGCTGTGACAGATGCTCAGATAGACTAGACATTCTATTTGTTAATTAACCGGAGACAGATAGTCTGTACACGCCTCTTAGTTTTGCGGTGTACCACACACATGCATAGTAAAGCAATAAAAATTAACTTAATTAATAATCCGACAACTGACAAAGGCAATCCGACAACACACGTACATATTGTGAAGCGATAAATAAAGTACTAAAGGTTACCGGATTACCTATAGAAATAACCCGTCAAAGATAATCCGACAAAGTCAAGTAGCTGTACCTTTCCATTCATGAGAAATTTTTGTTGTCTGCGGCGTCCAGTTATTCATAACTTGAGTGAAAAAATCGTGGGAAAGGGTTAGATATTTCCATACGCCTTCCAATGGTGGTCTGATCTAGATCTTAGTCTGATCCATATAATAGTGGAAGAAACTAATAATAGCCAATCTACTTATATTAAAAACTGAGTATCTCTCTATCTATCTATGTCACGCTTATTTCTCCTGAACGCCAATGAACTGAAAGTCGAACCAGGTACCGATAGATAGGAAATTTTTCAGGCTTCATTAGTTTCAATCTATATGATTATACGATTTTAATTAGCGAAGATATCAATTAATAAGTATTCAAATTTAAAGCGATTAAGCCTAATAAATGATTAAACTTCCAAGACATTTTTTCTTACCGTTGCCATTTTGAATTAAAACGTTAATTAAATTATTGAACTATTTAAAATTCCAAGATATTTATTTCTTTCCGTTGCGATTTTAAGGCAGGAATTCAAGTGAAACACGGACGATCGCAACTCACCAATGCAATCGCAAATTCCAAAATTTGGATTCAAGTGAAATGAATTCACTTGAATTCGACTTACAGTAGCGGTTGCAATATGCGATCGCCACGAAGCGACTGCAATGGTGTTTCACTTGAATTCGGCCCTAAATTAAAACGTTAATTAAATTGAACTTTTTAAAATGAAAGAGTGTTATTTTTTTCCATTGTCATTTTAAATACGTGTTATAACAAAGTTCTAACAATTGTTTTTATTCTAATTATTAATGACATATTTTTTCTCAGGTACCATTTTGAAAATGTGTTTTTAAATAAAATTGCAATTGCTGTTTTTAGAAGGGACTTTTTCTGGCTGCGATCCATAAGTAGTCAAATTTAAAGCGATTAAGCCTAATTAATGATTAAACTTCCAAGACATTTTTTCTTACCGTTGCCATTTTGAATTAAAACGTTAATTAAATTATTGAACTATTTAAAATTCCAAGATATTTATTTCTTTCCGTTGCGATTTTGAATTAAAACGTTAATTAAGTTGAACTTTTTAAAATGAAAGAGTGTTATTTTTTTCATTGTCATTTTGAATACGTGTTATAACAAAGTTCTAACAATAGTTTTTATTCTAATTATTAATGACATATTTTTTCTCAGGTACCATTTTGAAAATGTGTTTTTAAATAAAATTGCAATTGCTGTTTTTAGAAGGGACTTTTTCTGGCTTCGATCCAAATATTAAAAGAACTTTTTCGTTTAGAATTTTGCAATTAATTTTACCGGAAGAAAGCGGTTTGGAAATAATTGTTTTTGGAAAGGAATTTTATTTGTAATTTAGGGAGAGTGCTAAGTATGCGCTACTTGACATCGTCTTTATTTTTGAGGAAGCATGTGCAAATAATTCGATTGATTCTTTGATGCAGGAAAGCTTTTTAGCGAGCCGCTTTAGCGGGGAGTAGTTTATTAAACTTTTCCTTGGTACTTTAAAGGCGAGCCGCCTTGGCGGCGAGTAGTGAATTGAAACTTTCCTCATTTCTTTAAAGGCGAGCCGCCTTGGTGGCGAGTAGTTTTCTCAAACTGCCTTCACTACATTACAGCCCGTGCAACGCCGGGCTACGCAGCTAGTAGCTTCTATAAATAATGACAGATGTTAAAGAACACTATCTTAACTCTTTATACCAAGATAAGCTTCAAGTCCTTCTCACAACTTTAAAGGGACTGACTTCCACGCAACCATCAAGGATCCAAGACACCGTCAAAGCTGAAAGATTACCTTGAGCATCAACTCAGAAGCCGGCTCTCAAGGGAATCATGCCCATCGTAGGTCAGCTTAAACTGTAGAAATCAATGGAATCAGAACTGTGTTCCGGGCTTCGGCTACATCTAAATAACTACAGCGGATTGTCAGTGTTGCAATTAAAAAAAAAAAGGGAAGTAAAAACAGAGAGAGAGGGCTAATCTGAATCAGAGTCGAGGGGGGAGGGGGGCTGAACTGTAACATTTATTTTAAAAAATGTCATGTAAATGTTTCTTTACAAAATAATAAAAAGAAATTGAAAAAGAAAAACATCAATTAAATTTGCCAAACAACTTTCAAGTATCAGCTACAAGTATTGTTTTATTGTGCAATTTTATCATATTTTTTCGTTCAAATTGCTTTTTTCAAAGATACCTTAAGCAACGTAAATTAAACAGATTTTGTCTTTTCAGGGCCCCTTGTTTGACCATGTATGTTTAAGGAGGTCTAATGGATAAAATCAGACCCTATTTATTGCTTAAAAGCAGTTTCCAAGGAAAAGGGGGTGGGGCTTGCTATCAGGAAGAGAGGTTGCTTCCTTGTACCGAGACTGTCTCTGTGTTAAAAAAGTGGGAACTTGGAACAGTTTACCGGAAGAGGCGGTAAGGAGCAATGGAGTAGATAGCTTTAAGAAGGCCATTGATCTTCATTGGGGTCTTTAATTTGACTAGGACCAGCCCAGTTGGGCCCAGAGCCTGCTGCTGGTCGTCGCATTTGTATTGTATTGTATTGTATTGTGTCCCGTCTTTTCCTACAATGGTTACATTTAGGAAATTACATTTTTTCTCGTTTGAAAATAAGGTATGCATCATTTGACAAACAATTTAAAAAAAAATTTTCACTTAAAAACTAGGGGGGCAAAATAATAACTCTGCCCCTGGACCAAAAAAAGTAGGGGGCACTTGCCCCCCTATGCCCCCCCTAGATTACGCCACTGGTTAGCAGTAATATTACAATTTTAATATTTGCTTAGAAAACCAGTGAAAACCACACAGGACGATTCTGGATTTAAATAGTACATAACTGAAAAACAAAACATGAATCTACGTTCCTTGCAATACTTTGAAAATACTTTCAAAGTATCATGTTTTAAGCACTGGGTTTGATTTTTCCCCGGCCTCGAAAATTTACTCTTTATGTAACTGTTGCATGACTGATAAAGACAACTTTTTGAAAAGATGTTCAAATTTTTGTTTCCTTTTATTATGGATTGTGCCTTAATAATTTTTTTAACAAGTTTCCCAAAAGAAATGTTGTACTAAAATTCAACAAATAGCAGGGTATATAGAAGAAATACGAGCTTCAAGCTCATTACAGAAACTAGAGCTCTTAAGAAATTCTTTAAGCTTAAACCTCCTGAAAAAAAAATGGCAACATCGCCATGGAGTTGATGGGTGGACTTCAACAAACTGGGTAAGAAAATTATTTAAAACAAAGTTCCTTTTCTTCAAAGAATATAAATGTGACACTGAAACAGCTGAATTTACTAATATAAGATGCATAAGACAATGCAGTAAATAAGTTTTAAGCTATAATTTCACGGTAAGATAGTAAAAAAAGGACATTTTCTTGAGAGAGTTGTAATAATAATAACGAAAAAAAAAACGTTCTTTAAGTATAGCCATATAATATTTCGTGTTGAGCATTAGTTTCGAATTACCTTAATTAAAACAGAAAAAATGTTTTTTTTATTCAGTGCAAATATACACTAATGTATTTTAAGTGAATTACTAGTTATGTATCATTCTCATTTTTTTATTTATTGAGTTTTTATTTATTTCTTTATTTTTTCGAATTTCACTATTATTTTTCGTCCTAAACAAAATGTTAATATCACAAGACAAAGGAAATAATACATGTCCGTAGTTAACAAATCTTTACGGAAGTTTGAAGGCACAATTTTGTCTCTTTCACTTTTTTGATTATTATAAGTTTTTAAAACATTCATTTTGTTTCTTCTTATTTCACGTACGTCGCAGGAGAAAATTTCACTAGTATTTTTGAAGACTTTTTGAAATTAATACATTTTTTTATCAAATTAAAACAAAACTATAAGTTTTTAACTTAAAAAAAAACATACTGTTACAGTTTGTATACTGTATTAAGTTATATTTGCTCTATTTTTAGAAACATTAAAATTTTTGGGAAAAAGTTTAAGCTTAGTGCCCTAAAAACTTCCAAAACTATTAAAACTTTATTCAAAACTGTTTTTAGCGGAAATGGGACAACACTTGCTGATAAGAGAGTGACTTAAAAGGAAGCTTCGTTTTTCCAGAGTGAACCAAAATACAAAAAAGTACTTAACTTTCCAAAGAGAAAATTCGACAAAAAATTTTCTTGAAGAATCAGCAGTTATCAGTGCTTCATAAATAATATTTGTACGCAGAAAGTCAACGAGCGCTTCTTAAGAAGAACAAACTTACTAAAAATTAAATAGAAAACCACCTGCAGGTTAGCATGTGCAAAACAGGCTGTTTCTCGAGCATTGCAAAATACTCCAGGAACTGAGGACAAGCCATTAAAGCCAAAACTACCATTGACTTTAATTCTCAAAAATTAGCGTTTTTACTTTTCCATGAATTAAAACTTAACTTTACACATGAGTTGTGTTCGGTGATCTTTTTTGACAAAATCAAAGTCAAACTTCGGTATCCCGGATGACAATAGTATTAATACGAGCCGAGAAGGCAGTCCAAATGAGTTGAAAAATGGAAGGTGGTTTGATAATCATATAACATTGTTTTCTACTCAAAGAAGCACAAGTATTGTTTTTCTACTGTGATCCT
Source organism: Uloborus plumipes (assembly GCA_038373865.1). Taxonomy (NCBI): domain Eukaryota; kingdom Metazoa; phylum Arthropoda; class Arachnida; order Araneae; family Uloboridae; genus Uloborus; species Uloborus plumipes. The sequence continues at coordinate 99,345 of JAXGGA010003440.1, forward strand.
TCAGGAAGTGAAAAGTACAATATTATAAGGGAAACTATCAATTCACGTTCAAGACCCCTAAAAGTCGGATTTCAAAAATATAATATGAGTGTCATTAGTAATCTTTGCATTTTCTGGACATTGACAACTACAGAAAATATGTAGTCGCGTGCTTGTGAGATTCTATGAATGCGAAGCAATTTTCTTCTGCAATGGAGCAAAAATCGGCACTTACAAAAACATATGAAGTTATTTCTTTATGTAACAAACTTTTAAATTTAGTGAACTCTATGTCGAATCAGCTCATAAAGAGCAAATGAGGTCGTATTAGGTACTAAATATATAACTCATCTGTGTTTTAAAAAAATGTAAATTATCTTATAATATTTTTCACAAACAAAAGTTTTTGTTTTATAAAAGTACAGGTTGTTGTTGATTTTCTTTTGGAAATAGCTTTTGAATTGATTTATTGTTGGTGTATCAAATTAAAAAAGAAAGTGCTCTTGAATAGATTTATCTTTCTTATTTCTAAAATATTTTCATTAGCGCTGTATTAGTTTCCCAACCGCTGACAAACATTTACATAAAGTATTCGATTTCCATCGAGACTATAACTTCTTAAATGTGCTTTGCAGAAATATCATCATTCTAATTTATGAATATTTAGATTGTATTCATCAGTCCTTAAAATTGTGGGTCATTGTTTTTTACAGAAAACTGAATTCTCTTTAACTTAAATGCATTCGTAAGTCATTATCTACTTGCAATAAATTATGAGTTAGTTTATCTTTAAATATTTAAATCAAGGTAAATAAAATCAAGATTCAAGCGGATTAAAAAGAAGTCAAAAAATTCTTAAAACAGTCGAGCTCCGCGTAATATGAGAAGCTTAAAAGAGAAAGAAGAAAGAAATGATATAAAATTCTGAAGTTCCAAAAATCATTAATTTAAGGAACAAAAGCTAAAAACTTTAAATTTAGCAAATATCTTGTTTACTTGTAATAATTCGTAGTTTGTATTTTCCCTTATGTCAAGCTACCATCCTGCTTTACGATTTCTCTTTTTTTTTTTTTACTGATGTTATGGCTTTTAAACATAGTGAGCGCTTAGGCTAATAGTCTAAGATCCCACTGCAGTTTATCTACACTCATAGCGTACACTCATGACATATATGTCAAATTAAAGCTGATTTTTTTCTGAACGTGATGCACTATGTCCGCGTATGTAAAAGTGCCTGAAACCTATAGGCAGCATGGCCTAAACAGGTCACATGAAGTAGTATTTCTACACTCATAGCGTACACTCATGACTTATATATCAAATTGAAGCTAATTTTTTCTGAACTTGGTGCACTAAGGCTGCCTATGTAAAAGTGGCCGCAACCTCTAGGCAGCCTGGCCTGAAGTTTAGGGTCCAAAATTTCAAATGGTTATAAAAGACGGAAAAATTGGTCGATTCTTTTGCTTTTTTTACTAAAATTATTCTTATTGTGAGTACTTTTCCGATTCAAAAATTGCCGATAGGGAGCGCTTTAGACTTTGTAGCTAAAAACAACTACTTTTTATCGTTTGTTTTCGTAGTTTTGTAGTTGATTCAAAGAGTTAAAACTCTAACTTAAATTTTGAGCCCAACACATCAACTAATTTCCGGTTTTTAGCAATACTCGGACCAAACGTCAAAAATTGTGTTTTTCTGCTTTTCAACTAGTCCTTTCATGTAAAAAAATTATTAAAATCACCTGAAAATGTTAAAATAAAATCAGATGAACCCTTTCGTAACTAAAAAAAAGAAAAAAAAAATCCAACGTTTTATTTACCAGAAATTACGTATTTTACAACTCAGAAACTGTGCATTTAATTTAATTTTCACATTATTAGTATCGCCAGATGATTTTAATAATCTTTTTTATATGAAATGACAAGTTAAAAAGTAGAAAAACACATTTTTTGACGTTTGGTCCGAATATTGCTAAAAACCGGAAATTAGTTGATATTAGAGTTTTAACTTTTTGAATCAATTACGAAAATACGAAAAAAAAACCGGTAAAAAGCAATTGTTTTTAGCTACAAAGTCTAAAGCTCCCCCTATCGGCAAGTTTTGAAATTTAAGTTCATCAATTATTTTTCGAAAAAGTACTCACATTAAGAATAATTTTAGTAAAAAAAGCAGAAGAATCTACCCATTTTTCCGTCTTTTATAACCATTTGAAATTTCGGACCCTAAACTTCAGGCCAGGCTGTCTAGAGGTTTCGACTACTTCTACATAGGCAGCCTTAGTGCATCACGTTCAGAAAAAAAAATTAGCTTTAATTTGATATATGATTCATGAGTGTACGCTATGAGTGTAGATAAACTGCAGTAGGATCTTAGACTATAAAAATCAAATGAATCTACTGTGAATAAAATAAGAAAATAAACACCAAGGCAGAAAGAAAACAGCTAGGAGTTTAGATGTTTAGCACAAAAAAAAAAGATGAAATAAGGAAAGAAAAGTATAGAAAGGAATACTTTAAGCAACTACTTACTCGTTTCTTCGTTTCAAAATGTATCGTGTTTGCTAAATCATTTTTGTATCCAACAAGTGTAGTGTAGCACTTAGTAACACTGACATCTACAAAAAAAAGTTTTAACTATTAGTGGACGGAAAAAAATGATCATCACAACTCAAAAAAAAAAAAAAAAAGAATGCAATTTAGTGTCAAGAAATTTTATCGAAATGTTTTCAAAAAACAGGCAGGTACATATGTGTCCCAGTAGCATTTAATAGTGGAACACGTGTGTCACATATATCAGGCACACATAACGCATTTTGAAAGTCTTTATTTATAAAATTTTAATCCAAGTAACTGAAGATTTAAAGTGCATTAATGACTTGGTTCAATGACTAGAAAATATTTCCGGATAGCAATTAAAAATTTAATAAACATAGAATTAACTAAATTTTATTTGTGCATAACTAGTTGTAAGATTTTATTGGCATCTTACAATTCTCTATGATTAAGTCTAAAGCTTGAATATTACCATATAGTATGGGGGGAGTCTAATCTTAGCTGCTAATACTATACTATAGTTTTTGCAGTAAAATACAGCTAATTTTGTGATAATAAACTGAAATTATGCTAATAAACTGTAAAAATTCTGCTTCACAGTAATAAACTGTAAATAT